>KK502541.1:518351-536448 GCA_000688735.1 Glossina austeni | reverse complement strand
AAAAAAAAAAAAAAAAAAAAAAAAAAAGAAAGAAAAAAAAAAAAAAAAAAAAAAAAAAAAAAAAAAAAAGAAAGAAAAAAAAAAAAAAAAAAAAAAAAACTAAAAAAAAAAGGAAAAGAACTAAATTATCATACTCTCTAATATTAGATGAGCGCGTCTGGCTTTTCTATTTTCAAAATACAACTAAAAATTCATATAGTGTACATGCTGCACTTTATGAAAGCGAAGGTGTTCACAGTTTTTGTTGCTTAGGCGTGTGGGCATTGCACGCGTCTTCTCTTTTGCACATTTTTAAGCGATATGTTCTTTTTTACAAATGGGACAATGTCTAGCACAGATTCTACCCATTTGGGTAGACGGAAAGATGGACAGACGGACATGCTTGAACATATTCAGGATTTCATATTCATCATGTGTACATATGTACTTTGTTGTGTTGTATCTGAAACTCCCCTCTGGGCGTTGCAAACGCTTTGACAGAATGAATAGATTCGTCAATTTTCGGTGAAGTCTATAAAGCAAAAAACAAAATAAAAGGATTGTCTGCCTTTTATTATTTAACGAATTAAAAACATTTATTTTAATAAATTCTTGTTTCAATTATTGGAATGTATTTCTGTAAAGCAATAACAACAATAGTAAAAAAAAAAAAACGTAATTTTTTTTCTAATTCATAAATAATAAACAATACATTTTGAAGCACATTTTTTCAAAGCAAATAAGCGAAAAGAAGCATTTTTATGACTATTTTTCCATCCACAGATTTATTTATTTATTTATGAAAATTAATTATATTGTAGTATAATAAATTGTGACGGACACCAAATAACAGCATGAGAGCTAAGCATGTTATGTGTTCGCTATAAATTGAATTTAGAATGACCAGCAGTCATGCATCATGTCATTGCATGGAAACCATAAAGCATTTCGATAATTATTAGTTAGCTAATTGGACGATTGAATTTGACCCTTAACGATCCAGAAGTTCAAGTTTACACTTCAAGTTCACTACATTGATAGAACGAAGTGGAAATAAGCTTTCAGAAATAATCCGGTGCAATGCGAGTTAATTATAAATGTGACGACATTATGAGTGATAGAAATAATAAAACGATTTTTGGTGCCCTATACGCGGCATCGGATCCATTAAAAATATCATGTAGTTTATATGACGACTTTGGTCCGTTAAGGGTTAAAATTCAAATGAACTTTAAATGGTCTTGATGTGGGTAATTTTTATAATATTATTATTCACCATTTTAAACGTTATTCGTTTTGTGCGGTTTTCACTTTATGCGATTTTTTTAAGATGAAAATATTATTCAAAAAAGAAAAAAAGTTGAAAAGAAAATTTTGGTTTATTTTGATAGCATTTATCAATTGTGCCAAGTTGCCAAGCAAAAAGTAAATAAATAAGTGAATATATAAACAAAAAAAGCATGACAATAATAACAATTATTTTTCTGATTTTTTTTTTTTCTTTTTCATAAAAAGCAACTAATTTGATATTTTTATGTTTTTTTATGAATGCTGTTTCTATTCCATTTTATTAAGTGTAGCACTCTTTATATCATTTCCAATAAATGGTAAAAAGAAGTACATACAGGATTTTATCCAATTTACACGGTTTTCCAAACAAAAGTTTTTCTATTTGTTTCGCACGAAATATAGATTTTGTGTAGAGCGGATGAGAGGTGTAATATTTACGGAAGATTGCAAGTTTTTGACACCTATAGTGCTTGTGTATTCATCTTTTCGAGTGCACCCCAATTTCTCAATGAAAATGGGCCCGGGATCAGGCTCGTTAGGTGGTTACCTCTTTTCCGATTACTACCTCGATTTTTGCAATCGTGATATTTGAAACGACAAATATCGGGAAACGGGATTTGGCAAAAAGACTCGGATGTGTGAGGTCACAAGACATACTTTAACCGATTGTTTGCAATAGCGTAACGTCATGACTTAACAGAGAATATGAAAATATTTTCATATGAAAATGAATTCGGCGCAACCATCAGCTATGCCTAAAACACAATGCAATGCTGGTTTTTTCAACAACTACGACCTTTACCGAAATTTAAGTGTTCTAGCGCCTTTTTAGCAACTCTTAGAACATCCATTACCTTGTTGCTTAATGGAGAGATAAGTAGACCTTATGAGCCGATCTCAGGCGTTATCATACCAAAGATTCTGTTATTAGCCGAAATTATTTTTACTAACAACTTACTTAAGTATTTAGAGGCTTAATGTGTTAAAGTGCTGCCCACTTTGACATATTTTGACTTTCCATTATAATGAGCACCACAGAGAATTATTTTTAAACTTTGCTTGATTTTAGATCTCTTAGATCATGTGATCTTCACATGATGACATTGGAATGAATGAATAGAGTTTTAAATGGACGGTAATGGAAATTCCACAGAGTGTACAGTGAAGTGTCTATCACTGGTTTGTTGGGTTTTAGAAGAAGAACTTCAAATTTCTAATATGGAGGTTTGGCCAGCACTTTTTTAAATTCGTTAGGTGCAAAATTTGAAAATATGTCTTGAAGAACACAAATTCAGACATTTGACTATGTATGTCTTCGACTACTTGAACCTTTCCACAATCTCTCTTTCTACAATTTGAACGCCTTTACCTTCGACCATCTTTCTATTGCAATAAACATTCGCGCTATCTTTCAATTATTGAGTTTCCCCCGAGCGTTCGTCCGTTAACTTATAAGGACAGACACACATACCCTTGGTAACCCTTGGTCGAATATACATCTTTTCGGATTTATTTTCCAACAATGACGAGCAATAATCCAACAACAATATGTTAATTGAATTTCAAAATAGCTTTGCCAACAACCAGAACACCTATTAGGTGATGATCAGGAATTTCGCAAAGATGTCTATAGATCTTTGATGACAGCGATTATTGTAGTAAATTAAGCAGAATTAAGTAAAGAAAAAACGAAAAATATTATAGCTGGGCAAGGCCGACTATTAAATATACTACACCGCTTTGGCTAATAGAATTCTTCATTTATTTTCATGAAAAATACTGTAACACGAGTCTTGTTTCCATGTAAACGGAATCTCCATTTTAATGGTAATCCTTATATGAGACGGGACCAAAGTATGAGGTGACGTGGCCTAACTTTAGCAAAATTAACCTTTTTCTCAAAGATCACAAAAGTCTTCACCTACAAAAAATTAGTGTTTGTCATCTTATAAAGGCTTACTTATCAGGGAAATCCTTAGATGGTCAAAATTTGCTACTGTTAATTTTCATGCCAACTAAATTAAAACTATCTTGGGCCAGCCAATATTTTAAAAATCGGATCGTTTTGCCACATGCCTGAGCATGAATCAAAGTCAAATTCAGCTATGTTTGGCGAAATAAGGCATTACGAGGCATGGTCATAGAAATGGTTCCATCTACTCTGTTTTCGTTGCCTGGTATAAAATATGCCAGTGTGTACCTCAATGACTGCGGCCTATAGGTTGAATCCAGAAATATGTGCCATCAGATGGACAGAGAGACAGATTTATATCTCTGTGTATTTAACGTCTGCACCTGGCATGTGCCTTAATCGGACGGGTTGCCTACAACCATTAGCAATCGAATTTAGTTGATTGAGGACCCTTCATGGAGAAAGACAATCCCCATTGAAGGGGGTCTCGCTACCCTGAAGTACCGCAATAGAAAATGGGTGTGGGCCATATTCTCGTTTAGCGGCTTACGTCGAGGCCTATCTAAGCAGCTCTTAGATAGCTCCCCGTGAAACTCTGAGGTAACCAAAGCCACCACGAATACTCGCCGCAGGGCCGTGCCCAAGCAGTCAGGCAAGAAAGCATTCGTCCGGCATTCCGATGGGTAGTGTGCATCTTCCTGACGGAGCAATCCTACTTTGGTTTATCGTTCAACCAAGAACTTACATCAAGCCATACAGCTTTGAGTGATCTTATACTGTGCGCACATAGCACTTGCCTTTGGACTATCCACACGTCCCGGAAGGCCGATCCATTCACTAACCTTTCTCGAAGAAAATAATGCTTCCAAGGTTGTCATCGCACAGCACACACATCCAGCTGTGCCACAGTCCTTTTGATATCGCTGGCCATCATCATTAGATGACCTCCACCAAGAGAACCAAATAGGGAAAGACATGCTCCTTTTCAATATAGAAAGGGAGCCTCTTCCGATTAGACTTCTTCCGCTTCCAAGAGAAGAACCTGTTACCAGATTATTGACAGTACGCCTTAAATCTTTCTTTGCCATTGACTGTGCGTCTCTCAGGCAAGAGGATCATAATGCAGCAGTCAATGTTTTATAGGGAGCACCACGAAGAGGTGAAGGTTTCGGCACATCTATGTGTGAACCAATGATCCCATAGTTTCGCTCCCCAAAGAGACAGACGGCCGCTAGACAGACGGACAGAAATACAGACCCACAGATGCACGGAGGGATGGGTAGGCGGACAGATAGACAGACGTGTACAGTTAAACACACAGGCTTCAATGGTGGGTATAATAGAAAAGTTCGTGTACGTGTCTCTAACCTTGCACCACATTTATTATGCACGGGTATTATTTAGCAAAAACAACATTGTGGGTATTTAAGATTCGTTGCAAAGCCGATATCAAAAAGTTTTTGTATTTTTTTATAAAAATATTTGCTTTGAACTATAAACTGGATTTATATCATATGATAAGACCAACAAGAAAAACAATAACAACAACCGTACCTAGTAAGTAAACAGTAAAACACACGCTTGGCCATTTACTCAAAGCCATTACTTACAAATACTAAAACAGGGCAACGAACAAACAAACGCAGATATAAATAATACAAATGTCAGTGCCAGTGTCATTGACAGTGTTTGTGCTGGCGCTAGTGTCCGTAGTGCAATTCTGTAATTTTTATGAATTCACGATAGCGATTATAACAAATGCATACACGCACATATACGCAATAACATACATTGATTTACGTACGTATTTATTTGGGAGAACTAAAACGATCTATTTCCCCAAAGGCAAGATGCACTAAGCAAAGCAAAGCAAAGCAAAGCAAAGCAAAGCACAAAACTAGAACATGCAAAGAGTTAAAAGTGAAACATATGTAAATAACGATTTCATTTTTACATTTTAACAAATATTTATTTAATGCTAGAAAAGAAACTAAATAAAATAAATCTATACGCTGTACGAGTGTACTATTGTTACGAAGGCGTATGCATGCAACATATGTACATGCATGTGTACATTGTGCATGTCATATAAATTTAAAATTGTTGTAACTGAAAAAAAAAAAAAAATCAAAACAAAAGAATTTATTTCTTTTTTAAATTTATTTTAAATAATTTAAGTTTTTTTTTTTTTCTTTTTTTTTTTGAAGTGCTTTTCCAAAAAGACTTTAAAACACATTTGCATCATACGTTGGCTGCTATTCCTTCATTACTTTGGGAAAAGACCTTTTCTGCTTAGGAATCTTTCGAAATTGGAAAACAGATGGAAGGCTGGTCTGGTGAAACGGGGGCTTTTCTCATAAGTTTTTTCAACCAGCAAATCAATCTTTCTCTCTATTCTCCTTTTGTTGCTTTAGTGGCGGTGAATGTTGACTGCAAGGTACAAGCCGTCGGGGAGTATTGTAATGGCTATGGTAACCCAAGAGCATGGTTCCTATAAATAATGAGCTCCTGCTAGACTTGAAAAACTCCTTTGAATGGATTTATTGGCTTTTACTCTAAATCTATCTGGTACTCAAGGATTAGTGTGGTCCCTAGCTTATAAGGATTATCCCTTTTCTTGGCGGACGACAATTCGCGCTAAAATGACTGGCTGCTTCAGCGGACACTATGAGGTTAAGCCTCAGGTTAACCTGGTGCTCAGTTTAAACCACTCTGACAACAGCTGCTGGTTTAGCCGTATGCAGCTGATCAGTGAACATCGTTTTGTTTTTGGTTTCCAAAAGACTGATGCTTTCACTTTTCCAGATAGCCTCAGATTTTAAAAATCGTGTTTAGTCTATTTTGCGGTTTATTCTCGTATTTTTCGATCATGGTAGTAAATGGAAGTCTCCTGCAAACGTTGAGAAAAATTCAATTTCTTTCTTGTAGCAAGGTTTAAACGCTGTTCGGAATGTCTTATGTGAAAGCATTTCGGTTCTAAAGTTAGGCAAACACTTCCTCACACCCAAAATATTGATTAACATCTTATGCATTGATTGATGATCCGTATGTCGATGCTTACGTGCTCACCATTTTCCGTTACTCGACAGTCTTTCATTATCGTATCCTTTAGTTTTTTTTAAAGGGTATCCTTCATCGAAAATGCTTGCGTTCAGTTATTCACTTTTCATCCGCAGCTTTAGAAGGAATATCGTTTCTAACACTCCCATAATAAGCCCTCATACTCCCAGGATAGCATAAGTTTCATTTTTAATCCTTAGAAGATCTATTTGCAAAAGTATTTACAGGAACTCATATTTACAATGCTTCTTCTGCACTTGTCCGTTCGTCCATTACTGTTCAACTGCATTGACTTGGCATTGGCAAATACTTTGCTTACACACCCTTTTACATGCACTTACCATGATTTTCGTAAGAAAATATATTGACAACGTACTGTATCTTTATGCAGAGTCAGTCATAACAGGAACTTAAACCTATGTTGGATGGTATAACGTTTTAAGAACAGAGATAGAAGTAAGTGCACAGAAGGACATCCCCATGGACGTGGATAAATCGCATGAGAATTTTAATAATATGTATATACCTTGGGCAGACCCTTATGGATATATACGCTTATGACAAAGGTTCCGATAAACCTAGCTTCGTACCACTATCCTTCGGTGAGGTATTCATGTATTTAATGCTGATGCCAAGTGTTCAACTGTAAACATAGCCTTCTGGCTTGTTTGCTTTCAATTTGATAAAAAGAATTTTTTTCGTTTTTTTTTTGCAATTTGTCAGAAAACATTATAAAGCTTGTCATCTTTTATTTACTTTTTCATTTCTATGTCCTGCACCGCTTGTGGCACACGGTATATAAAGTTTTGTGCAAATTGAAACAATATTCGTAAGGACTTAAGAGCGGATTAAAGCTTTCTACTCAGAATGATTTTCTGAATCGATTTGACCTTTTCCGTCCGTACTTTCCCTAGGTCTGTCCATACAATTTTTATTTAAACAACTCATCGCGATCTTAAGGATATAGTGATGAAGTTTTTTGGCCCAATGGCGAAATCTGTTGGCTTCAGTCCTTTCAATATAAAGTCTTGTTTCGAAAAAAATTCCCAAACCTTATGTGAAAAGCTTGCATCGGATGAACAAATTTTTTTAAGCCCTTCCCATCTAATCATATTTACTGAAGATAAGCCTATAAGTATAGCAAAAAAATGTAATTGAAAATTTATTCTGATGAAAATTGACCGAACGAAGTTATTTGACTCAAGTTTTGAACCCCCAGCCAATTAAAGGCCTTTAATAAAAGCTATTCTCTTATGGACATTGAAACAACTTTTGGTATTTCATTATGAATATAAATGAAGTACTTTTCCCATTGAAGTGATGTAAAGCGTTTGAAAGTCATCCCTGCCTGACTGTTATCTTTTCAGTTGTTATTTGATAGGTTTTAAATAAGAAGAAGTAAATAATTTCTAAAGTATCCTATCTGCCCTAAGAGGGCAGAAAAAAGTATCTGTTTACTAATGATTTGAGTAAATATGATGACAAATTATTAAGGAAATTGTGCAAAGAAACATTTAAGAATTACTTTGAAAGGGTTCGCAAACAGAAATTAATAGGAAAGGAAGAAGGTTTAAAAAGTTTACCAATTTTTTTTTTTTTTTTTTTTTTTTTATTAAAGTCAGCAGAACTGAAGATTTGTTACAAATATAAATGAAGTGTTTACGCTCCTTATTCCTATCGTCTGCAGTTTACTTTTAATCTATATTCCTTCCTATGCCCTGCCCTAGGTTTTACTACAAGAGTATATTAAATTTGTGCGGATGTATATAAGACATAGAATCACTTGAGATGCTCCCACCTTTTATTACGCCAATCGATTCAAAGTCACTTTCTGACTTGAATTAAACTTGTCTGTCCGCTTGATGCCTGCCCATGTGTCTTGTGTTCAGCCCACAAGTCGCAATTTTAATCCTTAAATGCATAATATTGCCAATTATCTACATTCCAGTTTCACTTAATTTTAAAATTAGTTTAATAAAAAATTCAAAAAGAAAACTTTGAAATAAAATAATATAAAGTCGAGAGCGAAAAGACCGCACACCCCGCACACTTCAAACTTAAACATTTATTATATTAAATGTAAGTTGCAAACATAATTAAAAGTACACTGAAATACACCTTGACCTTGAAAATCACTGTAGTAGCAATAGAACAACGGAAATACTCAAAAACGCTCGTTTCACGTAACGCTGTAAAAGTATGATAAGACAATAAAATTGGTAAAAAGAACATTTATTAATAAGAGGCTTTACCGCCCATAGGCTAAATAAGCAGAATCCTTCCGCATCCTAACTGATTCTCTCTTACTTGCGGTGTGAAACCCTCCGAGCTTCGTTGGCGCCGTGTTTCCGGCTCGTATTCGTTTTTTCAACTCTTCTGATACTCGGCGACTAGAAAGTGGCCGAAAACCTGTTACAACATACCCGTGATGGCCGTTTACTTGTCACAACATCACTACGACAACGTCGGTTGAATTCTGTTCTGCTCGTGCAGCAGCAGCAGCAGCAAGTTAGTCGGTGGACGGTTGGAAGAAGACTAGCAGAAAGAGGCTTGACAGTGCACAGAGCTACTCTTTGCCCGAAATTGATCGCAGAGATATTTATTATTAAATTTCTCGACAAAAGTCGCTGAGTAAGATTATTTCGAGTATGGGCAAAGAGTCTTCAGTTATAAGGAACGAGGACAAGATATAGCAAAAATATTTTAAGAAGCAAGAAAAAGGTTTAGGGGAAATGTTGATAACTGCGCTTTACTTTAAAGAATAATTAAGTGGCCACCATTGATGACGTCCAGAGTATTGCGCTCACATTACTTGTGCACTTCGTTGTTCTCCTCTTTAGTTGAGAAAGTTTAAACAAAGCGAACAATCAGGCAGACCCTTATGTTAATTTTAAAAACTTCGAGCAAAGCAAGTAAATGAGGTACAATTACGACTTCTGGCGCTAATTTCAAAGGCAGTTTTACAGCATATAACAGAAATTCATAGAACACCATAAACTTTCTGCTCTATATTATTGTCATATAATAAAAATGTCAATAAACTTCTTTACCAAGTTATGGTTAGGCTGAGGCGCATTGTTATGCAATTGTTTTCCTCGGCAAGACTAAAATTTATCATTTTTTTTGTATAGCATCCAGACTCCGTCATAAACATTTTCAAGGTTGTGTTCAAGGTACTCAGTTGGACCAAAATGACGAGCGAATTGTTTTTCTGTTTCAATATCTCTCTCTAGAGCCAGATGCTCAGATCTGGAATTTCTCGAAACAATTATTTTTTATATTTGTGCTTAGCGTCGTATACTCGTTTAATAAATAACTGTTTCTGACATGTTTTTCACTTCTTTCGTATCCTCGTTGAATCTAATTGTATGCCTGAAGCAAAACAAGTTACACAAGATGTTTTGTTACTTCGATTATGACAATGCAAAGAAATTGTTAAAACTGAAAGCCATTCTTTAAAACTTTCTCAAAGAATAAGGAAAAGTTAAATTAACCCCACTACACAACGAGCAATGCATTAAGTTTGCGAAATGTTCGTAAAGCCATAAAATACTCTCTCGATACTTCCTTGATTAGAGCGAAAAGCCGGTCATGTTTGTCTGCCTTTTTGTATGATGCAAGCACCTCTACGTCCTTAAAACTATATTGAAAAGAGGAAATTTGCTTCGAATGGCTATCTCGAACTTACTTCTCAGTAAGCCCGGCTCCAACCAGGATTGATACAAGTTGATAACTTCCTTAAGCTTTCATAAATTAAGCGTTCAAAATATTTCAAGTTTTTAGCGTAGAAAGAAGTTTGAGTTTAAAGTAGAGAACGACTGAGGTTAAAAGAGAGAATCATTAAAACCATGTCCCATTTGGCTTAAGGTGCGCCCCCAATCAAGAAAAAATTCAAGAAAGAAGAAGAAGCAGGCGTGCTTCGCAGTGCATATATATATGGATATAAATCTTGTTCCTATAAGGAACATAAGGCCTCACTTTGCAAGAGGGTATATGTGGTATACATGCGATTTGAGTAGATTTTCGCGTTGTCTTGCAATCAAATATCGTAACAAGACAAGTAAGTTGCTTTCGTTCCGAGCAATTAAAAAAAAGACGCTGGTCCCCTCCTGATCGCCATATTGCCGACATGCCATAAGCGGAAGGAAGGTCATAGAAAAAAAAAAAAAAATAATAATAATTTGTTTATGGTATTTATTTGTTTTACTTACTATTTCGATATTTTTTGCATTTATTTAGTTAGTAAAATGTCTTCTAATCGGTAGAGTATTCAAAATTCGTTATATTTTAGTTTTCTCGCATTTATTTTCATTTAATATTCCTTTTTGACGTGAAAGTTTACCCCTGCGCTTGTTTGTTTACATTTGAAAATGTTGTTAATTAGAAATGAGGATGTGTTTGATTGCGTGCCGCAGTGACTGCTTTTCAACGGCAATTTAATTTTCAGAATTTATGTTTACATCAAATTTTCACATAATTTTCTTTACTCGCTATAATACTCTTGCAAATTTTATTTCCTTTACATTTTTTCCCCGTTTTTTTTTTTTTTTTTTTTTGGTTAACCGCTGTCATAATAACATGGCCAAGTAGGATTTGCGAAAAGTTTACAAACAAACAAAAGGCATACAGCACTCGCTGTAAATGAGTAGAAGGCGCGTACGCCGAAGTAGAAGCTCAAGTAATTAATTGCAATATTCTTAGGTTTCGATACCAAGAAACCTCCCAGAATTCTTTTCTGTTGGTTAAGTTAAATAATTAATTAACGTTTTCTGACCATTCAAGATATGAAAAGATAGGTACGATAGTGATAGATAATAAAGTTTCTTTACATCCGCGTTGAGTATCCAAAATTCGTCTTCATCGTATTCTTCAATAATTTTATCATTTTTTCGTTTCTTGTTTTTTTTTTTTTTTTGTTTTTATTGTTTTAGTAAAATGAAAACCTTGAGTTCTTCCCCTGTGATTTTCTTATGCGGTTAAAATCACGTACTGTGCATTTTAATTAGTAATTAACACATCAACCAGCTTAAAACTTTTAAGAGAATAAATTAAAATGAAACAAACTGCAGGCGCAAGTATGAGTTAGTGAAATGTAGTAAAGAATAGTAATTGGGTTGCAAGTAACTAGTGCTTCCAAATTCTAAAATGTTGTCTTTCTAATCATCTAAGAAAAGCATATCGTCAAGCTTCTATCTACAATCTCTATAAACATTTCAAGGACTGAACACAAGACACCTTCAAGGAAACAACAAAATTTAAATCTGTCTGTATACTGCCTACATACATAGCTGAAATAGATGAAGGGCGACAGTCTACAGTCTGCATGCAATTAGCGATGAAGCACTTGAAAGCACTCAGGGGTTTCTACTATCCCTCGAGTGGCTGAGAAGAAAGGTTTTCTGGATAAGGCGACGTATAAATGACACCTCAACTGATCTGGAGTAACCACAGCTACCAACAAGATCTAACTGTCACCAGTTCTTCGCAGGCAGCTGTTCTAAGCAGAGCAGCTATTATTGGCTTATCAGCATTACGCTGGAGAGCCTCTAAAGCATGAGCTTTGTCTATAAATTCTAGGTTCGCAGTAAATTTTATTCATAGATCTTCAAGGCTCAAGCAGAGTTGAACTTTAGCTACAATATAGTTCTCCGATTCCAAGCGTGGACTCACAGGCCTGGTTGAAATTTCGGTATTCTTGGACTCCCACAGCAACGACTGCATGAAAACGAATCCCGAAAGAAAATGACTTCCGAAATTCTTGATGGCTTCTCTCTTGAAAAATCCCGTCGCCGAGAAAAGGAGGCGGGCAAGTCGGTTGAATGATTATTATCTATCTACAGATTAATATATATTTATATGATATATATAATAAATTTACCGAATTATATACTTACATATATTTACATAATATATATTTATATATATCATTACTAATGTACCCCAACCACCGCAAAAATTTATAATTATACTAGATATAGGGAGTAGGGTCCACTTAGGGCCATTAGAAAAGTTACGGATAAACTAACTCTATCCAGAAATTTTCGATAGATTTTTCGATATATCTGACTAATCTAGACTTTTGCAACCTTCTATTCATCTATGTGTGGTCAGAAGCCTCAAAGCTGCTTCAGCCGTCCTTTCGAATCGAAACTCTGAACATTAAATTACAATCACAATACAATTATAGGGTATATAGGGAGTAGGGCAGGTTTATCGATATATCTGACTAATCCAGATTTTTGCAATCTTCTATATCGAACTGCTAGGAAAATGTCACTTTTGCAAAGTAAATATGAAAATATGATAGAAACTTCCAATGAATATATTCGTGGAATTTGTAAATGTTTGCGAACTAAACCCGCTTTGCACTGCCACTTCAGGTATTTCTAGGAAATAGTTATACTAATTAAAAGTTCAGTACGTTTTACATGTCATAAATCTTTTCCTTTCGTTTTAATTTTTTTTTTTTTTTTTTTTTTTTTTTTTTTTTTTTTGGTCTGAAACTTTAAATGATGCCGGCAAACATTTTTTCTATACTCCAGATGAAGATGAAGATGAAGTCATGTTTCCTTGAATGCATTATGTGCGTTCGATACCCGATGAGCAATATTACGGCAAACGACAAATCGACAAATGATGTGACAGAGCCGCAAACGCAAATGGACTCAAAAAATACTGCTTTTCAGGAGAATCTGTATTTAGTTTCTCCCTATTATCCAAAACTTTATGCAATTTTGTGGTAGCTATAAAAATATTTGCGATTCTCTTGCAATAATGCCGAAAAATCGTCACGATAGCTGAGGTATTTTCAGAAATTTATACGCTCTACATAAGAAGTTTCCCAATTGTGAGGATAACCAAATTTTTTTACTTATCAATATGATTACTGAAACTTGTTTTTTCGCCCTTCAAATTTTTGCGAAATTACTATGTAAGCGTTTTATTCACGGTATGGGCTGAAGATGGGACCTCTTCTATATCTTCCTGGCACCCAGTTACCAACGCCTCAAGCAATATACTTATTGGCTCATTTTCCGAAATTGCAAAAGTCAGCAGGTGGTGTATAAAAGTTCCACATTGTTTACTTAGTCACGTTGAACCTCTTCCCATCTTCCCTGAATGGATACGGCTCGATGTACTCCCGATGTTATGCTTGATTCACAGCAGATGCACTTTTTTTATTTTGATAAAAAAACTCAAGAATGCCGGTATTATACATCGATTTACAAAGGATGATAAATATATATATATATAGAAATTCGAAATATTCTCTCAACATGTATTTTTCTTCCAAAATTATTGCTTCACTTAACTGACTTCTTATGCACATATGTATTTTATAAAATTAATAATAACCCTTTGTTTGCGGCGCCTTTGTTCATTTTTGGTCTGCGGTTGATTTTCATTCATTTCGTTTCATTTACGAAATATTAAAATTCGTTTTCTCTATTAAAAACGACAATTTATGAGGACTTTTACAAAACATTTCATTAACATCTATTTAGACAATTTTAAAGACTATTAAAAAAGGACAAAAAAAAAGAAAAAAAAGAAAAGAATATCATTGGAAAATAACACCAAAAATGAAAAGAACGTTCATAAAGCAAAAAAAAGAAAAAATAAATAAATAAATAAACAGCAGCAAAAATTGTTTACTTAAATAATGAAACTGAAAAAATACTAAAAAAGCAAACTGTACACCATTTAAACCGAATTTTACATACCCATCGCTTAACAAGTAAAAGTAGAAAAATTAAAAACTTTTTCATTTTTGCGTTTATTTTAATTCCACAAAACATTAGCAAGGGCTTCAACCAAAGCATTATTTGAACTAAGAACGAATCAATTGTAGAACTATAGGCAAAGTGTGTAGCAGGGAGAAGTAAATGAAAGATTCTTGGAGAGGCTCTCATTGGGCAAATCCCTTTCCAATGATTCTTTCATGAGTCCATTACGATTACTATTATTGTTATTACCACTGCTGTAGTTTATTTAGACTAAAGCATAATTTGAACTAATAATCGGATGAGCACTAGTAACGAAGACTAGTAACTCTTTATAACCTACACCCGCTTGGTGTGCAATACCTAGAAAGATTTGAGAATCGAAATCATTTTCTGAATCGATTCAAGATTATCTGTCCGTCCGTCCGTCTGTCCGTCGAGGTATTTTGTGTTCAACTCACAGGTCGCAATTTTTGAGATATTTTAACGAAATCCGGTACACCAAAATGTTTGGCCCCAAGTACTAATGCCTTTAAGATGCTTCAGATCGGAGCACTCTTTTGATCCCTATTTTCAAAGGTGGTTGTGTGAATAATTGTAGAGTAGTGTAGGCTAATTAATGGTGGCTTTGTACACTGTGGTGTGTTTACTTGTTTTTCTTTAAATTTCAGTTTTACTTTTGTTCACTAATTCCGCAGACATATTTGCTATAGGAAAAGCGGGAAGAAATATTTATTAAATATGCTTTTGGGAAAAACAAAGGCTTACAAAAATTTTTATCACATTTTAAATAATGCGGTTTGGCAATGGCGCAGAGCAAATATCTCTCAAATATCGGTTTACTGCCAATTGATTATAATCGCTTCACGGGTAATGGCATGGAATAATAATTATTTTTTCTAACATAAAAATGATCATAATTTTTAGAATCATCCTCACCCTCCTTATAAGATCAATCACACCTACGTTCATTAAGTAAAGAAGTTTTTAATTAACATATCTTTCTCTATGTGGTTTGCCAGGGTGTAAGAGCGAGGCTTAATTGCATCTCCTCCTTGCATCTTCTTTATAGAAATATTTGCGCCTTCCAATAAAAACGAAGAGTAGACTATGATAACTCATAGGAAAGATGCCGTCTGAGCCTGGATGTCTGTTGCACTGTCTAGTGCACTGAACTTGTTGTAACAGGTGATAAAAGTATTTTATCCGAAACAAAACATGAAATATGAACTCGAGGTTCACGTTTTCATCATTAACATCCAACATACCATCAGTCCAACGAAGAAAAGAAAATGGCCGTTTCTTCTTCTCTTTCTTTTAAATATTTGGGGTTTGTTTAAACCCAATAACGAGAGAATCGTTCGGAAACATAACAACAAACTGTTTAAGTTTAGAGTAGGGGTTTTCAAGCCTTATCCTACCAAGCGTCCATAAAAAAAATTGTTTTTTATATTTTTTGTAAGAAGAGGTGTTTCCAAAAAGATGGGGGTTCTCTAGGAAGACGCGTCTTATAATTCGGAAGTTGCTGCTCTAATGTTATTGATTTACAGAATTGAGCATAACCGACTTTTTTTCCTATTTTTTAATTGTGACCAATTACTTAGGTGATGCCCATTATATGTGTGACACGGTGACTGTTAGAAAGAAGTGAGAAATAAGTGGAAAATAAATAGGAACCGACTGAATATTCACTATAGTTACGGCCACAGTAATTCTACCGCGGTGACGTTGGATCCTACGAACACCGATTTGAGGGTCGCGATCCTTATCTCGACGGATACTCATACGGGTACGTATTGTATTCACAACTAGCATTTCGTAGGTCTGTCGAAAGCAAAAAATAATTCAGTTCCAAAGAATGATTCGAATTAACCTTATAATAGGTAGGGATGGCTTAACAACCTCGACCTTGAGATGAATGATGAGCAACCACTTGATGTAGAAGAATTAGTGTTTGTTGAAATTGCTTGGCATGAAATGCAAGACGACGTTCGTTGAACTTAAAATGTATTCGAAATGACGACAAATGCACTCAGACACCGAGTTTTTTTTTAAGCGGTTTTAAAAATACCTCACAGGGGCTAATATCTGCGTAATTTACACCGCCCACTAACTACAAGACTGAAATATATTTCAAAGCTTCGCTAACGAGCGTGCTCCCCTCCATGCCCGTCTAAGAGAGATTTTCGTGTTCACATCTAAGTGCATCCGAGGCAGGTATTGTACATAAATAAAAAAGATATTTCCAAGAATTCATTTCCTTGACAGGATTACTCGGCTTTCTAAGGAATTTCAATCACTCCTTTTAGAGCTGCCGGCGTGTAGCACAACACACATTTTGCTTTTGGAATAACTTTGCTTTGGAGAGGATTTCCCATAATTTCGGATAATTCCAGTCTTAAGTCGAACATACAAAAGTGCTATTCCCTTCTTCGCTCACCCTATACCTGTAATCCTTTCTGACCATCACCGTGTCCGCACATATAGCTCGCATGTCCTGAGTGGCTGGTCAAATATAAGAAAAGGGAAATAAATTTCTAGTAAAATGAATGAAAGGAAGAATCATAAGCTTACGTTTAGTTCTCTCTGAAACGTATAAAACTGACTGCAATAAGACGATTAAGACGAATTTAAGGCAGGGAAACGACGCGCTTTCGAAAATGAAATATTTTACTTATATCTTTCGTCTGTGCACGACTCTATTAGATACCTTGAAGATCTATCTACTCGATGTGCGCTATTCATACATATATATATTTCTGAAATTTGACGGCCCTTCATGGCTAATTTATGCAAACTAAAGATCAAATTTACATATCTCGCCTTATGTGAATATTTCTATTAGATCCTATTACACTATCATTTATCTATGGTTCGATTTACCAGATTTTCTAATCAGCGAATTAAGGAAAAATTTAGGATCTAACCTAAAGGTTACAACTACAGATCTCACCCATAATTTCGAGAAAAGAGGAACGATATCACTTTTTTATTAAATGCGGGTCTTTCCGCACTGCTTTAGTTAAATTTCGAACTTAATGTGATTTTCGAAGAGCATTTTTGATGCTGCAACTGTGATTTTAACACAGACGTACAGACGAACATACATAAGGCTGATCCGCTATTCCCGTCAATCAAGAAGTTTTTCTGCGTAGCTGAAGCATGCTGTAATGCTCTTTGCATTAATGCAAAAGTTAACTGAGTATAAAAATTATATTATGACAAGTCTAGAGTCTATCTAGGAATATATTGAATAATATCTACATCTACATATAGTTATAAATTTATTAGGCCAAGAAGATATACAGTCCATATTGGTTGATTTTAATTGTTGCAAACGAAATGATGAAATTAGCAGAATCGTCTGTTTGCACTGAGTAGTATAGTAAGACTTTGTACCATTTGAACAACCGCAAAGATACCGCAAGTATGGCTTTTTGTGTATGACAAGCAGTTAATGTATGTAAATATTGTTTGTACGACATTATTTGTAGGTATGTTCTTCTATCCCCTCCTTGCCCTAATTTTATTTTTGTAATGGATACAAACTATTGTTGTGCGGTCCATGCTCTAAGAGCACATTGCTCCTTACCAACGATTTTACTGCCTTTGTTTCTTTTCTCTTCTTTTTTTATTTATTTATTTTTATTTTTTTATTTATTTTTTTTTTGAATCCTTATTATCACTATAGCTCTCTAGTGGCTATCAAAGCCACATGAATGGTCCATTACCATAAGAGCCTTTAATTAAACATTTTATTAAGCAAACAGAAAAGAAAAGCAAAAAAAAAAAAAAAATTAAAAAGTAAAATGAAACAAAAAAAAAAATGGCCTCTCGGAGTTGTGAAATGTGAAAAATGTGGAAAGGCCCAAAAACATTGACTAGCCAAGCAAAAGACAAAATTTGTTATGAAAAGACACGAAACACAAGATAGGTAGGAAACGCGCAATAATGCAGGAACGAGGAAAGAAGACAAAGCAATATTTACTTTAAATCTCAGAAATTATGGTTATTTCTACTTTTAGAGAATTCCAAAAAAAAAAGAACACAAAAAAAAAATAGAGTAAAATCTTTGCACTAACCATCAGGTGTTATATTAGTTTCATCAAATGATTGGAATAGAGATAAAAGA
>KK502541.1:485028-512690 GCA_000688735.1 Glossina austeni | reverse complement strand
CTTAAGAAGCCTCCGTTTCATGATGACCACTACATGTGTTATGGCCTAAAAAATGGACCCATGTAATCTAAATTCCCTACTCTTTTCATTTGCTACTGTGGAGCAGTTTTCATCACAAACTAATAAAAATTAATCCTTTTCCTTAAAGGCTTACCCGTCATCAGAAATCTTATATAGAATGGGGGTCCAAGAAACCATGGACCCATGTGGCTCAAATTTATAGCCCTTAATATTTATATCAAATTAGTCTCATGAATAAATTTTCATCACAAAACATTAACAATTAAGCCTTTGAGGTTTACATTTCCGGGGAATTCTTATATGCGGCGATATCCCAAAAAAATGAACCAATGTGGTCCAAGATTGGCTTTTTGTCAATTTACTATTATGAACCCACTTTCACAATGAAGTTTTGAAAATTGAACCCTTTTACGACGTGAAGACTGAGTGGCACGGGTATAGGAGAGGGAGCTCAAAAGATGGCCCCAGCCGAATCAAGCTTTTCATACCAATTTAGTATATTGAAGTACAATTCCTCAACGAATTTCTAAAAATTGAAAAGTAGACTCATCTGAAGCATTTTCAATAGTGTTCAACTTTGAGCCAAACAATCTTGGGTTAGCGTATCAAATTTCATTAAAATACTTCAAAAATTGTCATCTCTAGGACGGACATCAAACGGACAGACGGCCAGATGGGCGCACACCGGTCGGCTGATCGGTGTAGTGAAAGGTTGGCGTATTTTAAGCCCGTCTGGGTGTCATGTTCGTACAAGCTTAATATAACTTATACCAGGTGTAGGGTGTAAATATAACAAATGACAAGTAAAACAACGAAAAAATTAGTGTATGTCTATAGACTTCAGTTGAGTTACTTATTACCACTGAAAGAACGTCAGCGTCCAGTTGCGAATCGATATGATTCATAAACATATGGATGCAATCACAGAAGGAAGAAGTAATCGTAACATACTCACGAATGCTTGCACAAAGTTTCGTGACTGTGTGTATGTTATTGATATGTTGTATAAAACTGATAACTTTGGTTTTAGATAAGTGAAAGAAAGTCTTCTTATGACAGAAGAAGTTATAGGCAAGATTAGGTCTTTTGAGACTCTTGCCCTGATCACAGATTTTTTTTCTTTTCTTTTCTTTTTTTAGTTGTAAAGAGAATGATAAATTTGCTTGACCTTCATCCACTTGCACACGCTATGTATTTCAGTGCAACGGGTTTTTAACACGTCAGCATTCATTGCTCAGTTTCTTTTTTTTTTTTTTTTGTTTTCTCACTCTATAGCAAGATAGCGTAGCAACGGATTTAGCTACTCCTCGTGAAATGGAAATTTTCATTAAAAGTGAAAAGTCATTTGGAAGCGAAAGGCAAAAAGAAAATCATCAAATGAACTAAAAGCAAAACTTTGAATATTAAACAAGGTTGCGAGTTTATTGGTAACCGTACGCAAAGGACTTACTTGGCAAGAAGAAAAAAAATTGTGTAAAAAGCAACGCTCGACTTAAAGCAAAGTTTTAATACCCATAGGTAAAATTCTATATTTTACAACAAGAAAAAAAAAAAAATAAAATACGTAAACCATAAACAATTTCATAAATCTTTTACGCGCAATAAGCTATAAAAACCAATTTCGTCTGTAAACTTCCTCTGTTGACGATCTGAACACAACAGATTATACGTCAGTTAGTGAGCATAATATTGCTGAAAGGTCCAGAGCATATGCTAGTAACTAATGATCAGTCAACGAACGCAGATAGAAAAAGTGATTGTAACTGATTCAGGGGCTCAGTAGAGCAGAAACCAGTAAATTTTCTCTCTGGTTACACGCGAGTTCCTAACGACGACACTATTTTGGGAGATTTTTCAGAAAAACCCGTAGCTAGTAACACTGACGTGCTGGATAAAATTGTAAAACTGTAAGCGGCAAAGTAGTGACTTAAAAACAAAGATCGAATGAAGAGCTATAAGGAAGAGCTGATAGGGAAGTGAAATAAGATCTAGAGAGGATTTCGAGTGCATGGAAATTGCTAAACAAATGTGCCGAAAGATCATATTTGTTATTAAGAGTACATATTAATAGCGGGGGGTTTTGCAAAGAGGCTGCAGGAACGTGAATACGTGGATGTTATCAAAAAGTTTACATGCCAGTAATCCGTAAAGAGAGGGCGAATAAGATTAAGAAAGTTAGTTATAATAGAAAGTTTGATGGAAAACATTCAGGTAGATATGCGATTACTGGATTGAGACGTACTTTCGCTAACGAAGAATGCCCAAAAGGCAGGTAGAGATGTGATTACTATCTTGCGACATACCCTCCTCACTAACAAAGAATGCCCAAAACTCAGGTAGAGATGCGATCACTATATTGCGACGTACCCGCGCTGACAGAGAATGCCTAAAAAGCATATAGAGATGCGATTATCGCGTTGCGACATATCCTGTCTAACAACGAATACCCAAGAGGCAGGTAGAGATGCGATCACTATATTGCGACGTAGCCTCGCTGACAGAGAATGCCTAAAAAGCATATAGAGATGCGATTATCGCGTTGCGACATATCCTGTCTAACAACGAATACCCAAGAGGCAGGTAGAGATGCGATCACTATATTGCGACGTAGCCTCGCTGACAGAGAATGCCTAAAAGGCAAGTTGCTCTCGAGTGTACCCACTAATTTCGAGAGAGTGCGGAACTGATACATAGACTGCTATCGACGACATCAAAGTAATTAAAGACAGAACCAACACAGATAAGTAAAAAGCGTGTTAAGTTGTGTCTCTATACTAATGACGCTCAGTAAAATCGGTACATTGGAATGTTCATCTTATCATTGTATTCACCAAACAATGCTCGTTCTGCTTCAATTGATGATGTGTGACGACCACCTTCGCCCGCTATTATGACAACATCAAAAAAGGCACCGATTGCTAGATAGCCACAAAAACGAATAGTTTTTCGGACACGAAATTCGTAATTGCTCCCAGAAAGCTGGCACAAAGCGGTGGCTTTTGATGAATAACGTTTTAGTTAGAGAATTTTTTTTTTTACCCAGGATCTTTCAATATAACCTATAAAACCTCTTCAGGCGGTGTTTTTAAATTTTCACTTCACGTCACGCAGATCAATCTACATACATGCATAGAATGAGTTGGGGCAGCGGCAAAAAGTAGAAAGCGAGTTATCAGAGGGAGAATAGTATAAAGACAGCAACCGCTAGTGGTGAATAAAATACCACAACGAACTTTAGTCACATCATCTCCATATGGTTTGAACTCTGACAACTGCTTTGAATGCTGACAACTTCATCATAAATTATGACTCATTCCTAAAGCATGGAAGAGATAAGCTTCAGCAAATCCACTATTCTCTTAAGGGAATGTTGATTTTCATTGCGCTCTGCGCATCTGCTTGCACGCAAATCTGCTATAAAAAAGCTGAATATCATTTTGGCACATCTTGGGAACATCTTGGGCACAATTCGCACAAAGTAAAGTATTTCTGATGGCAAGAAAGGTATAGAGAATAACGAAGAGCCCCATAATTCGAATTATGAAATGGGCGAACGTGTAGAGTGAGGTAACTACGTTTTGATCGAAATTACAAACAAAAGAAACAAAGAGACATCAATTTGATTTATTTAGACGAAGCTTTCCTCACATGAATGCAAACAAAATAAAAAATGATGTAATCGTATAAATGTAAGCGTATGATGTATTTAAGATTACCTATAGAATAAAATCCTTAACGAAACTTTAGTTCAGTTTAGTGTTTTTTCAACTTTCATATTTAAGAACACACACTTTACTTTTTTTTTTAGTATTAAAAAAGAAAAAAAAAAAAATAAATAGAAAAAAATGTTTATTTCATTTTGTGAAAGATGAAATTTTCTTGTTTGCAGCAAAAATGTTCAGTAAGCAGAATATTAATAATATAACGCGAAAAACAAAAAAAAAAACAAAAACCAAAGGGAAGTTATTCTCATACATATTTTTGTTACCTGTTAAGTGTTTGCAACAAAGTTTTTACAATATTTCGACAAACACATACAAGCAGTAACGTATGTATGTGCAGAGGACATAATATTTTGTAAATTCAACTCGTTGACTGTTAAGAGGTCATGCATTTATAGTGTGCTTTATGTTTCATGCTTTTGAGTAGAGAGACACTGTCGTGTGCCTGACAGAAAGTCAGCCACATTTCCCGTGTGGCGTTTGGATACAAGGAACTTCCTGTATCTATATCATAGGTGATGTAGTATAACTACTATTGCCACCACCAATGCTACTACTGGGCGTGTATGTTAAAGTGAAATTTGTATGAGGCGAAAATTGTTTTTTTAGTTGTTTTTTTTTTTATTTTTATTTATTTGCTTTTTATTATTTTTTTATTTTACTCTAGAGTGAAAATAAACAAAAGCGCATTTGCTTACTATACTGAAAATATGACCGGGCAGCCGCTCAGTACAAAGCTCAGCATATTTCACTTTATTTTCAATATTTAAGTAAAATTGCTCTTGCATTCCGCATCGGAAAATGAAGACATAATAAAAACATTTATTTATTTATTTTTTTTTTTCAATTTCGCCTCCAGAGTATTAGGCGCGAGAATCTAATATGATTTAATCTCATTTAACTACTCGCTTGGTCGTAGATTTATTCATTTGTCCCGTTTTCCATCTATTTCCCATCTAATTAGGGAACAAATATTTATCGCCCGGTTCATCAATCTTGCTGCATGTTTTTCTTTGTTTTGATCCTCATGGCTGAGGATCTCTAGTCGTGTGTTTAAAACTCAAGTACTGTAGAGTTTTCAATAAAACCGATAACTTTACATGCTAGTCCTTTAAGACTTTCATCTGAGAATTTATTCCCCAGGCTAAATGAATAATAATACTAAGAATATATTATATAAGGCTGATCCAGGCTTGATCCAGGCTTGTACCTGGATTAGTTGATACTCTTGGGAGTGGAAAACTTTTTTACGTGATGCAAGAAAGGTGAGAAGTGTCATCTCTTGGGCAATCCGCTTAATTGTATGATGTGTTTGGAATGTTACACGAATTCATACTTAGGACGCGAGTAGCGGAAGAACGTAGTTTCAGATTGAATAACTATTTCTCTACATAAAAGGATATCTTCACAGACTTAAGTGTTAGGAGCAATCCTGCCTTTCCATGTCTCCCTAACGAGACGAGAAACAAATGTCGTTGGGAAATCTAAAACGATCCTGGTGGATAAGTCGATCATGTTATTGATACGCATGCGTCATGCCACTAACCTAAAACTCATCGCATTACAGGTAGTTTTCCTCAGGTAGAGGATTTTCTCGATTCACAACAAAGTCACTATAGTTTTTCTTATATATTTTCAAATATTTTTCATGCATTTCTATGAATTTTTTTTTTTTTGTACATTTTTATGAAATATTCAAGGTTTTTATTCCACATAAAAAAGCCCTTCAGCAGCAGCAGCAGCAGCAGCAGCAGCAGCAGCATAACTTTCCATTCATCACTAAATTATTTAATTTGAATTTTTCATTCGGTCTCTCGCTATCTAAATTGAATTTGATTGGTATTTCCGTAAGTGTGAGTGAGAATGTGAGTTGGTATATGTATGGTATGATGTACATGTTTGTATATTTAAATACCATTTACCTATACATCTGTAAAGGGTAATGGTGAAATACTAACTTAAAGTATATTTTATAAAAGTGTTTTGCTCCGCACATAGTTTTGAATAGTGTGGATGGTGTTAACGTTCTCGTCGCAAAGCTTCTGAAGTTTCGAGTTTGTTGAGGAAGCATTCTCAAGTTAAAATAAACATGCATAATGGAGCATCTATACCGGAGTGAATGCAACTTTTCTGCGTACTTAAATTAAAAAGAGTGCTTTTCCACAATTTATACACAAAGTGAATGGTAGTAAATTTTAGAAGAGATCTATGTAAACAGTCAAGATGCCAGTAGATAAAAACTAAGATTGCAATTGTTTACCATTTTATGGGCTATGGATACTCTAAGGGCTTTTCTAATAGATTCTTTTTTGTTTTTTTTTTTGTTGTTTTTGTATAATAGCAGTATGCCCTCGATGATGGTGGTGGATGGCTTCTCTTTGGCAAGCGATTTGATTTGAATTTTACTTTTTATTCTTTTTTCCATATAATGCTGTTGTTTTTGTGTTACACAATAATCTTTAAATATGTTGAAGATTTCATCATCATCATCATCATCATCATCATCATCATCATCATCATCATCATCATTATGCTTGCACTTTTTTTTTTCTTCTTATTCAAGATGTTGTAGCTGAGTAAATACTTTTATAGACTAACACATCTGCTTTTGTCTGCTCCATAACTCCGGCAGTTTTTATGTAATTTGGTTGCAAGGTTTTTATACCCATCCCAGGAGATATATTAGAAGTGCAGTAATGTTTGCAACGCATAGGAATATTGAGAAAATGTGGAAGAGCTTATCAATTATAATATGTTCCTAAGCTGTATGAATATTCAAATCCTGTTCGATATCTCCGTCTTTCCATCCATTTTGCCTACAACAACAAGCTTTACTTCATAATATTTCTTATCATTGGTCCTAGTTTAACTTGGAAAGCCCACAAGCAAGAATATTCGCTCTCTTTGTTCTATCCTGCATTCAATTTTTGAACATATACTTAACATTGGTACGATAACTTTCGGCTTATGTCAAATATAATTTCTTCCTGGTTAGGAAAGTTGAGGGTAAGTCCCTTTTTTCCAGACGTTTCCAAAACCCAGAGGAAAACTTCAAACATCCCGAAGAGCATTTATATAATTGTTCGGCATGCTATACCGTCCATCTGTCCGTCCTTCTGTCTACTCACCTATCTGCTTATCGTCTATGTAAAGCCTAGTTTGGTCACAAAAACGAAGGTACCGGCTTTCGTACAAACTGTGGAAGCTCTTGCGCACAGGTTGGTATTGAGCTAAGCTGGTGGAAGTATATGCCCATAGTACCAAGCAAAGTGCGCATATCTCTCTCTTCGAAAGCTAAAATTTGGGTATTTTGCCCATTGCTCATGAATTGAAAGAATAAAAATCTGCATAATCTCTTTTAATGTAAAGAGAGAGTGTGGTGGGTATCAAATATTCGGTTACAACCGAATAAAATTTCTAGTTTTTAAAAGAATACAAAAATATCGCTTAGCAATAACGAATATAAAGATACTTAGTTGAAGTTACTTTTGCCTTTGTTGTCTATCGTCCGCTCCGGACTCGCATTTGTCTATCTGCGGTAATGGGAAATTTCCATTTATGTGTACTTTATACACATCTTAGTCTTTTATGTATTGGTCAGTAAAATATGTTTTTGATTTCTTTGTACTAAGATGGCTGTTACTGCGGTTGTCGGTTGTTATTATTTTCAACTAAATGATCTGGTAAATGTTGTAGGTATAAAAAGTTGAAATTAAAATTAAAATTTATTACATTTTGTAGCGAACTTTCCGGGCTTAGTTTTGTGTTCGTTGAGTTGGTTTGCTACTCTCCTTGCAGCACTAAAAGTAGACGCCATAACGTTAAATAGCGTTAAATAGTTTATCACGATTTATCAGTTCGTCGATCGTTCTATATAAAACTATCGAAATATGCAAAAGTACCGCTAGGGCCAGCAAAGTTTGCTTTTAATTAAAACTTGCTGCCGCGAAGTCCTATGGACAAAATGGACCGACCACCAATCCAATTCCCGATGCGAGAGACAATGCGTTAATGCCAAGCTGCTGTAACTATGGCGAATATTCGATCGGTAAAGGCATAATGCTTAGCGGTCGGCCCCATACCTTGCAAGCTGTCACTGCACTGTATCCATCCTTCCACATTATTCTTCCTACTCATACAAGTAAAAGGGGAAATTTGCTGAGTATTTTGTTTTTAAATAATTAAAAAAAAAAAAAAATTAATTATTATGACTTAAGTCATAAACTTATTAGAAGTCAGTTGATTGATTCTGATCAATCGGAATTACAAACGAATTTTCTATATAATGTTTACTTTAAATGGAAAACGTTCAGTAATCACTTCAAACCGCAATTAAGTTTTTTTGTTCATCCATAAGCAAAATTGGAATCGTAAACATGTTCGCGAGGCTAATGCATCTCGTAGTAATGTACTATGATATCGGAAAGACAGCTTCACTACGCTGCTTTGGAGTTTCTATAAAAAATAAACCAGTTTTTCACTTTAAACTCGCAACGGATTATACACACTTACGTAGTTGCTTAAATTGCTTTAAGTTATCTTGACTACAGTTCAGTCGTATGGAAAAATTGATTGAACACCAATTTAATTTGTGCCCTGCGCCTTTTTGCAATCTGTTAGCATATGCAATAAGAAGACAGCCGCACACACAGCTTAGACTGAATTTTTGATACTCAACTTTTGATGGTGTGAGAAATTTGGTGAAATGAAGATCCATTTTCTTGAAAATGGTATACAACTCATTCATTTCGTATGTCGTATACACATCACAACTATTTTCAAACGAACTTTTTTACACGAAATTTGATTTAACACGAGCTGAAAAGAAAAATTCTTTTTTTATACGAATTGTTTTTTTTTAATGATTTTTTTTGATGAAAAGCCACACGGTCAGACGGACAGATGGCCATGCTTAAATCGATTCAAAATTTGATGTTGATCAAGAATATATATCTCCAAAGTTCTTTCTGAGTGGTGGGTGATGGGCATAAAAAAAATATAAATAAATAAATATATTTATATATATGTCTACACATCTATTAGCTGAGAAAATAAGCAAATTAATATTGTCACGAATTTCCGCTAATCTCGATACGGTCCGTATCACTACAACGGGGATATTATTTTCAGGAGAAATGCACTTCAAAATTCTTTTAACTCCATTTTTCTTTATTAACAATCTATTCTTTGAGGCCAGGATTATTTACATTTTACTTTGGCAATACTCTCGACTTTCCCAATTTCTTTATCGACTCAAATATTCTCGTACGAATAAACTGCCTTCCGCAAATAGTTTACTTATATATATTTTTACAAGCATGTTACTCTTGCCTAACTTCGTGGCTTCATTTTTAAGCCGTTAACCTACTTTTCTGCTAATCGTTTTCCTCGGCCGGCAGCTGTATGATGCGCCGCACATGTGCCCCCGGGGTTTTCCCTGTCTGTTTTTCCGCTAATCTTTTGTTGTCGGCCGGCAGCTGCATGACGCGCCGCGCATGTGCACCTGGGAATTTGTTGCTTGGGAAAAATCAAATAATTAGCATTAAATGGATTTGGGATTTTCGTAACAATATATATATATATTTTTAAAATAGTCTGTATTATCTGTGCGTAGGTGAGAACTGTGATGCTTAGGGAGAGAGAAGTCGATAAAGAAGGATAGGCTAAGCGTGCGCAGCTTGTGAGATGGATGTCTCATCAGTGGATGTTACAATTTAATTAAAGCATGATCTACCACGCAGAGATTTGAACCGAATTTACTCGCTTGAGAGTTCTACTTCTTCACTTATAGGTTACGCGGCAGCGATATCTAAGACCAATTTTCCAATACTTTCTAGATTTGAGAAAGTGATTGCATTAGCCAAATAACTGTTTTAATCCATTCAGTTTTTTATGTTAATAAAGATTATCGATAATTGATTCCCAAGGCAGCAAAGACGTCGTCTTTGAAATCGGTCAAGGAGTACGGCCTAAGTGAAAAACATAAAACATCAAGTTTCAAGCAGAGATAGTTTGCTCGAAAAACTCCTACCTAAAGACAACGATCGTCATAAAGTCTTTCAGAACACATTCAGGAATATTTGAATAACTATTTACTAGATCCTAAAAGTGGGGCCCTAATCATAGTAGCTGACAGCTTTCGCTTTTCGCTTGTCCCACATCATAATTTACTTTTTTTTTATTATTTTTTTTTAAATGCATTTATATTTTATATAAGGTTTATATTTATAATTATGTTATGATTTTTTCATTTCAGTTCTTAAATCCCCACAGCTGTTACTGGTAAGTGCATCTTATTTCCCTTTACCCTTAGATATGCTTTCATAACCGTTATCGAACATTAAATCATTGGTTTTCTTGCAACATTTATATATATATACGAGTAATCTAACGTACAGCGAATCGCTTTATCGGCAGTGCTAGCCAAACTTGACGTACCCTCCTCGATGTTTCATAGCAAGAAATGAAACAAATTTTATACTAACTAAAAGTCTTTAATATTTGTATGCAATTTGTACGTATGTATGTGTAAAAGGAGAATCTCAGCAAAGTATTACTTTTAAATCTTAATTGACATGGAATTGAGATTAAGTACTTAAGTAGTTGAGAACTTTTCTCTATGTTAGACTCGAAACCTTGCATTTTTTTTTTTTTTTTCATTTTTTTTTTTATTAAATTTTATTAAGCATTTTTTATTAGATTCATATGTGAGTAAAGAGTTGGAAATTTCATGTCTTGCGTTAAGCTCTCTTCTGTGTTTTATGCAATTAAGAAATTTTTTTTTAAGGATTTCAATAGGCACAGTTTGCTTATGGCTGTGTTTAACAAGTTTCCATAAATGTGTTAACCTGAGATGTTTGCAAATGTTAATGTATTTGTGATGTTCAAGTGTTGAATTACTTAGCATAAGTATGTTCTGGTAATTGTTTCCATTAAATGGTAAAATATGGTTTTATGCATGAGGGAATTTGAGTGAGTTGGTCTTTTGGTAAACCATACCAATAAAGCAAACATACACTTATTCACATATATATATATATATATATATGCAAGAAATCGAGTATATAAAACAACGATTTTTATAATTCAAACAAAAAGGAGACAAATGTACTAAAAAGATTTTTGATTGCTTACGAGTGCTAGCATTTAATGTTCAAAACTCGAATATCGTCCATTTGCTGGTATTAAAAATTCAACTAATATATGGTTTCACGTTTATAATGCTTTTAGCTTTACGTTACGTTACTCTACCCCTTTTGTATTTTTTTACCCCTATAGTCAATGACCCAAAAATACATATAAATATATATGTATATATATATAAATATATATATATATATATATATATTTTAATATGTTTTTTGTAAGGGTAACAAAGGATATCGCTTAGGACATACATTGTTTTCTTATACCACACGTACGTTACACACGCACACACGTTACAGTATATTATTATTTTCATCTAATACTGCTAACCCCTAAATAAATACAACAGCAGCCGGGCACTATTTATCGTTTGTTACCCTAAAACAGTAAATAAACGAGAAAAATAGTAATAACACTGGCAGAAATAAGAAGAAGAAGAAGAAGAAGAAGAAGAGGAAAAACACTAAATTGTAACAAATAAATTTCGTAAATAAAATGCTGGGCAGCAATAATAACGAAAAAAAAAAAAAGTGGGAAAACTGCACAACCACTTTACGACGATTCACGAGCACCCACCATCTGTGGATTGACGGTACGAATATTGTTCAGTTCAATATAAATTCCGAATACTCCCGATGACACAAGGGCTCCTTTGAATTTATTATTATAATGCAGTTAATGTATTTGGATCAAAGCCTAATAATTGGAACGTAATGACGAAAATTAGAAAACTATTTTCATTATGGAGCGTATTTTCATTATGGAGCACATTTTCATTATGGAGCGTATTTTCATTATGGAGCACATTTTCATTATGGAGCGTATCTTGGGTAATTCTCAGACCGGGTACCAAAACTTTTCACAATTTTATGTTAGTTCTGTTCCGAGGTTTGGTTCTTTTTGTATTAATCAAGAAGATGATCTTCTTAACCATGGGCTTGATGTCTATAGGGCGCTATACATTATTTCAGTTTCTTTTTAAAATTTTCTCCATAAGAAATGAATGATAGACTGAACTGAATGATAGGGGAATTGATAAATGAATGAAAGAAAGACAAAATTATTTTTGCAGAAAAATGTATTGTAAGGATGATGAATGAAATTGTCTAGATTCGCAAAGACGTAGACTCACGCAAAGATGGATTGATTGAGAGGCGAACCGCGCTTGTGGCAAACTAACAGAGGGCTTACAGAGAACTGCTGGATAGAAGAATGATTTAATTGGCAAAATTGACACTGATACAGATTGGTGGAGACAGATTACCAAAAAAACGAGTTTCAAGGAAAGATGAACTCATGGAGTGATCTACTGGCTTAGAGTCGTAATAAAAAAGTAATCAACGCGCTTACGTAGGACGGACAGCAACAGATATTACCCTCTCTTGATGGAGATATGTAACGGTAAAAGGTTGTACTGATAGACGCATGGACTGATTTGGAAATGTGTGATCAGCAGAAGATGGACTGAAGGAATGACAAGTTAATTGGTGAAATTGACAAAAATGCAGATTTCCGAAAAAGCAGTTACAAAAAATGGTCTTGCGGAGAGTGGACTGTAAGAGAAATAATCAAATTGGCCTACCCCGAGTTGATAGGGATAGCTGCAAGAGCTCACTCAGAAAAAAGCTAATTCAGGACTGACAGGAAACTAAATTAGTTAACCCGATCGACATAAACATACGTTACGGAAGGTGAGACTCATAGAGAAACGAACTGATCAGAGAGACATATTACAGAAGAATTGGCTTGGAGAGGGTAGACTGAAATAAAGACGAATTAATGGGCCAGATTGCGAAAGATGTGTATTCACCTATGGATAAATTGCTAAACTGCTGAACTTAGTCATAAAGAGACTTACAAAGGACTGCGCTAATGCAAGATGAGCTGAGAGAAGGGAAACATATTTAGCCAAACTGACACAAAGACACATTGATGACGAGATGCATAGACTTAGCGACGGGATGAGAGAAAAAACCACAGAGCGACCGTCTCAAAGGGCAATGAAAGTTGAGCTTAGGGGCAAATTTGCTAAGAAATTGAAGGAGTGCCGCTGTTATGAACGGATGCAACGGATACGTTAGCGATAATAAACTTTGGCGTTATATAATGAACGCGGAAATATTAGATATGTCCAGGGATCATTTGGGAGGACTTTTTAGGAATAAACTAAGAGCAAGTTTCGCAATCACCCGAATCGACAAAGAAATGAATAAATTTTATATAACTTTTTATAAATGAAAAGTTAAAAGAAAAAAAAAAAACATCAGACCGACAGAAGACGAATCAATGGAAGTAGCAAGTAACCAGCATATATGAAGTGACAGATAATCTTGACTATATGGAGTATAAACCAGATTCCGTATATGCTTTCCCGCACGTAGCGAATGGTTTGACAATACTTAGTATACTTGCTTTCCCTCTAATGGTGGATACTACGAACTAAAAAAAAAAATATATAAACTTTACGGTGCTGATAGCGTAAACGACGTTAACTATAAAATACAGAACCACAAATAAATAATGTCCTTAAGCAGAAGGAAAGAATTAAAGCAAAGTCAAATTCAATACTCTCGGTATATACTAAATAGTAAGAAATAGAAAAACAATACGAAAGCAATCAAATCCCGTACACAATACATTTATTTTCTCGGGTATTTGTAAAGATGGTTAATATTTTGTGCAAAACTAAAATAAAAAGAAGAACAAGAAGAAGAAGAAGAAGAAGAAGAAGCGGAGCTAAAAACCAAAACTAAAAAGGTATCGGGTTAGTGAACTTCACTTAAAGGCAGAACGAGAAAGCAAGTTGAAAAGCAATCTCTCTTGGGGCTATACAGAGTGAAATGATGTTGCGCCTATTTTTTTATTTATTTTTTTTTTTTTGTTTATCGAAGAAACAATAGCACAATTTATTGCATACAGTTAATTTAATAAATTTACGTCAGTTTGTACGAGTGTGTTTTTGTGTTTATGTGCACACAAGCATACAGCTATTTTCTACATCATTGCGAACTGTAATAACAATCAGTACTATGCCATATATATATGTATGGATATAAACATATATTCGTGTGTGTGTGTGTGTGTATGTTTATGTACATCACCATTCTACACAATCATAACTAAATTGCTTGTCTAACTCAAATGGCTGATACTATATAGGAAGCGTTTGGATAATGAAGAGGTGGAAGCGGAGCGGAGTAAAGCAAAAGTGGGTTTAAATATAACAATCGAGCGCAAATAAACAATTTTTTGATTGCCTGCAGAGCAAATCAAAGGCAACGCAACCACGAAGGATACACACAATGCACAATGTGTACGCTGCCGATATGAAAATTATATTTTAAAAGAAACTAAGCCCCCAAAAAAAGAATACGGTAACCTTCCATTCCATTGCTAGACTTATACTAGTCTGTATGTTTGTGCGTGTGTGTTTGTATGCATGTATGCATGGGTATAAGTTTAATGTTACCAAATATTTACTTAGTTTGTAGGATAGAGTTACAGAAGACTCAGAGATGATATGGTGATTATAAGAATAATAAGAAAAAAAAAAAAAAAATAATAATAATAATAATAATAATAATAATGATAGTAAAAGTCAAACGTATGGCCTGCATGCAAATAACAAATCTGACAAATTGCATAAATTATATTGAAATTTATACATATATATATATATATATATATATATATATATATATATATACATGTTCATATATATTTCGTTTTATTTTTTTTTTTTTTTGATAATAAATTGTTTTAGTTTATTCCCCAATGCACTATACGAACTATAATAGGATGCCTCACAGCAGATGCTACTGATTCTTATATAAACTCACGGCTATAAAGAGAGGAAAAGAACAAAAAATGTGCATGATTTTCGTGTCGTTTGTTATTGCAGTTGCTTCTTTCCAACTATTCGTTTTTCCTCTAATGATTGTTTTCATATAACCCACAAACGCAGGCATACATAGAACGTTACAACATATGACTCAAAAACTCATTTATATATATATTTTTTTTTTTTTTTTAATATATATTCAATCTTTTTTTTTTTTTTTTTTTTTGAACTAATGTAAAAATAATAAATCAACAAAAATTTATTATGTAAGGCTCAAGGCTTTTGTGCCTCATATGTATGAGTAATGTTTTTTTTTTTTTTCTTTACCCAATTTTTTCTTTTTTTTTTCTTTTATCAAATAATTATACGTTACTTCTTTGCCATAAAATTTGGTTGTTTTTTTCCTTTTTTATTCTAAAAAATTTTTCTAAATAAATTAAAAATAAAACTCCTTTTTTTTTGTATTGTTTTTCTAAAATTTTCATTAAAATTTTTCTCGACCGAAAAACGTAGTTGTTTCTCTAACCACATAATAAAAAGTTTAATATTAAATTGCCAGCAAAAACAAAAAGCAAACAAGTTATTAGAAAAAAGTAATAAAAATAGGAAAAAAATAAGGACTCAACGTTATCATGGCAACTGTTAGGAATTATAGGAAAAAAAATAAAGTCATTTTTTTTTTCTCAGTTAAAAACGAACTTTCTGATAACTACCATTTAGTAAGTAAAAGCATTTCGTAACTAAAGATATGAGATAGGATGCATAATATATTTTAAAGACAGTTACGCTAAGCCACGATTCCATAGTCAATTTCCATTAGGATGTCAATGGCGAAAAATTACTTAAAAATATTTTCCACATGAAAAATTGTAAATTATTCGTTAGGTTTTCAATTATTCAAAAGAGATTACCTAATAATGGGTCATATAAAAATTCTCCACGTTTTTTTTTCCACAATTTCGAGGTCCTCGGTGTAGCCTGCTTTTTTCAAATGATTCCAATTTGTCATTAGATTTATGTTTAATGCCTCCTCTACTCCTGACGGATTACATGACGGTCTTGCTCCACAAGCTGCAAAATTTCATCGACTTTTCCAGCGACTGGCCGACCAGGCCGAGGCGCATCCACCACATTCTCACCGTAGATTTTACGAAATTTTCGCCATATTTTGATATTTATCGTAAAAAAGGATCACGTGGCTTATTTCTTTCATTTTCAAATCAAGACAACGAGCAAAGAATTAGAAAATGGAAAACTATCTTCACAAAAACTGTGAGCTGAAGTGTGGCTTTTTAAGCAAATATTCCTTTATTCGACAATCAGGTGAGTGCTGTCCGATACTATCCCGCGGAAAAAATCGCTAAGACTTGTTATATGACCTAATAGATCACCGGTGTGTATATAGAAACGTACGGAACATTTCCATGACTTGGAAATCTTGGAGATCCCAATCTGAGCAAAGTCTTACGTACATAAACTAAAGGCTTCAATTATCGCATTATAGAAAAAAGCATCGATCAAAGCCAACAATAAAGTGAACAGTTTAAGTAAACAGTCTTTACAATATTTGCTAGGTTTACCTTACTAAGGAGCTAGTCTCAGTCTAAGCTTTAAACTATCATATTATAGAGAAGAAAATCATTCAAAAGGAGAAGTAAAAGTTCAAAGTATTCGAGGTAAGCAAACTGTTATTTGCATGATTTTTTAGGCTTAAAGTAATACCAGGCGAAGGCTTAAAGTAGAATCAGGTAAGTAAGTCTAAGTGATTATATATTTAGCTATGGTCGACCGCACTGAGATTCGAAACCGCGAACACCAATTTGACAATCGCGACTCTTATCCCGTCGGTTGTGCGGCACCCGAAAGTGTCTTCCAAATTTTCAATTAGGCAGCGCTAGGCTGCCGAAGCTAATCCTTTGTTGCAGTAAACACTGATAAGTACTTGGCATCGCTTTACTACTTTCTTAGCGGATTTTATTTTATATTTCTTTAAAATATGAGTTCGATTTTAGGTTGTCTGAAAATACGTCTGATGATGAACAAAGCGTGACGAGGTGTGTAAGCGTAATTATATTATATTTTCGATTCAAAACTCGCAGCATTATGCGTCGTAAGTCGTAAGACAGCTATTGCCTCAACAAAACTTAGCATAAACACGCACAAGTGTAACGTAACTAACTTGACATTATTTGCAAAACTCACTTAGTAATATGGGGGAAAGTGAATTTCGTTTTGATTTCAAAGTCTTTGCTTAGATAGGCTGGGATTTGAAAGCTTGTCAAAGTAGAGAGAAAACGTTTAATCGTTCCTTTGGAAACAACGTCAACGTCGTAAGTTCAAAGTACATCAAAGATCGTTAGATAATATCTCCCGAATTTTTGCTCCTGTGTGCCACAGGCAGTAGGCCTGACAAGACTGTTTACATCTCTGTAAACAAACCCGACCAAATCCCGTTAAATCCAATATTTCAACGGTATTACGTTCGGTACAACGTTCAAGGCCACCATCATTTTATACCAATCTACTAAAATTGTATGGGATTCGGCAAATTGTGGACAAGTTATCCCTTGTCTTTTACCTCTCCCTACGAAAGCGTTAAATTCAATTGTCCAGTGAGGACTGTAAGTTTATAAATTATTGGTTACTGTGAACATGATCTTGATCTAGCAAAACCTTACTTTTGCATTTTGAGCTTTAAGGTGGCTTGACTAACATTTTGAACTAGGTTTAGATCAACATGTGCTATGAATTATAAAGTAAATCTTCTTTCATCTACGACATGCAAGACTCTCAAGATATTTTCACATACTTTTTAATCTTGAAGTTGTATGTATGTATGTATGTATATGCAAATATTAAATCTTCACTTTGCTTTTTCCGTACTTTTTTTTTCTTTTCAAGTATCCCCATAGCACACACCAACGTGCCTGTGGCAAGAGATCAAGAATCATACGCTCAACGTAATTATATAGAAGTTTGTGCTCCTTTCCGGTTTTTTTCAAATGCCAAGACTGATTTAGTATGACTATCCATTCTTGGATGGCGTGTAGAAAAAAAGAAATTAAACAATTCCTCTACTCCTTTTCGCTGACATATATACACACACACACACACACACACACACACAAAACAAACCTAAAAAAAGTGATGAAAACAAAAAAAAACAAAAGTGAACAGAAAATATTTCATTTTAATCGTTTTAAGTCATAGCAGAAAAATAGAAAAAAAATCTCTTCAGTCTATAGCATATCGACAAAGCAAGAACACATAGAAACAAGAAGGCAAAGAGACTTAAATATTTTCAAATATTTCAACGTTCAATAACGAATATGAGAAATTCTTCTCTATGTAGATTCTTTGCAACAACTTTTTTGTGTTCTCTTCTCCTTTTCTCATTTTGTTTTTACTTTTGATTTTCTTCCTATTTTTTTTCTTTTCTTTTGGGGTTATGTATGTGTTTTTCGTTTTCATATTCCAAGTCTTAAAAAAAAAAGGTTGAAAAAGTATAGAATCGAGAATCTTGTTTGCGTGCCGCAATTTCCTTCGATAAACATTCGCACATAACAGGCGCATATAGAGATGCAGACAAACGTGTAAGCGCTTTCATGAAAATCGATACAATATCAATGATGTTTACTCGAGGCTTTATGGAGGCAACGTGGCTCACGTATAAATGAGACACTTTTACTCACGTATATCCACGATATGCAGAGTCAGACTTTTGCACTTTCATGCACTCATAGTCGGTCATATACACTCACACAAGCACATACGGACATACGTACGTACATACGTGCACTTATCTCCTTGAATATCAATGTCTCGCAACATTGTAGAATAAATGTTATGTTTTCGGTTTTAAAAATCTACATAAACTTACACATATTTAAGCTCATGCGATTGTTACAAATGTGCAGAATATAGTGAAGACTTTTGTACGTAAACGTAACTGGATGTGAACATTTCCCACTTGAGATCCCGCATGTTAGCAACGCCATCAAGAACCCAAATAACTGAATCATTGCCATGCGATTTCGGCTTTTACGGATTTACACGTCGTCTGCCTTACTTGTAACAAAGAGAGAATTTCATGATTTTTAACATTTTTTCACTTTCACATTTTTATTGTTTGATTTGAGATAATTTTTAAAACCATTTGCTCTCAAGGAAACCAATTCAATCAACAGCCAATAAATTTAGCTTAATTTTCAAACTTGTTGTCAACAAAGGCTTCTTCTTTTCCACAAAGAGATTAACTTTCATTGTGACAAATTGTTGTCTGTCAAACGTTTATTATCGACACTCATACGACATCTCATAAAGCTGACCATAAAGGTTTTAATAAACTCCTTATTCGTTTGTTTGTTTGTCTTCCATACCATCCAATCTAAAGTTCATTTAAGTTGGTTTTGGATTTCTTCCATTTCCAACAAGCACATAGAGCAAGAGAGATACAAGCAATTATAGTAAACTTCACAATCGAATATTTCAAAGTCTCCTTCAGTTCAATCCTTTCATGAAAGATCCTCAACTCAATTAATTAAAAATTTTCAAGTGGCTGCATTAAATTTTAAGCGATTTTTTTTAATACAGATTTAAGAAACTAAGCACCTTACACCCAGGCAAGGCCGACCATCAGATACCTTACATCACTTGGCTCAAAACAGTTATTCATTCGTTTTGTTAATAATACACCAAAAGTTACAAATTATTTTAATGCTCAGATGTAATTTTCATGAAGGGCCGCACATTAGAGGATCACTTATTCAAATAATCGGGCTACATGGTCTACATTCGTTAAGACTGATTTCTATGTCAATTGACAGTTATGAACTAATCATCATGAAATATTAGAAATTATACCTTTTTCTACATAAAGATTTCGCAGGAACGATTATGAGAGAGAGAGAGAGAGAGAGAGGGAGAGAGTTCGTAAAATTGTCCCAGCCAAACCAAATTTTTGATACCTTAAAATGTCGAAATACTATTACAAAGCGAGTTTTGTCGATAAATTTTAAAATTGCATTTTTTTCAATATAAGAATTTTTCAAAATAGAGCGTTATATGGGGAGTGCCCGTAACAGTGGACCGATCCAAAACATTTTGAATAGCGTTTGTCCTTGGGTCAAAGTACGTAGGTATAAGAAATTCCATCAAAATATTTCAAGAATTGTGACTTGTAGCCTGAATAGAAATTTAAGTAGACGGACGGACGGACGGGAAGACAGGATTCCTGCAAAGACACACTTTCCCTGAAAGCTCGCATATTGAAGGATGATCGAGACATCACAAGACGGGAGCAAATTTAGTTTACTTCCTAAAAATTTTATTATTTCTCAGTTTCGTCATAAAAGCCTAGAAATTAGATTTTTTTTCCATGATAACCCCTATATATGGCAGGCCATACAAAAAATCGATCCAAATTCCTAAGCGTTAATTAATGTTTTTTTGCTAAAGTGCTATTATAGACCAGTTTTCATTATAAAACTATTTATGCGAAATCTTACATAGAATCGGGTCCAAGAAATGGGTCCATGTGGTTCACATTATTATTATGAACAAATTTTTACTATAAAACATTAACAATTAGGGTTTTTTGGCACACAAGGTGTAAACATTTCGTGAGAAGGTGGGCTGGTGTTCGAAAAATATACCTACGTGGTCGAAAGTCGTTGGGTAACATTCGTTTTTATGTCAATTTTTCAATTATGAACCAATATTCCCAACGAAATATTGAAAATTTTATCTTTTTACCATATTAAGATTCAGTTGGAGTTCGTTGGAGTGGTTTACAAAATTACTTCAGACGCACCAAGTTTTTTATACCAATTCGCACAGCGAGTTTTGTCCAGACATTTTGAAAATTGCAATTTTTGAGAAGTGATTGGAAAAGTGGACCGATCCGAACCGTTCAGAAAAACGGACAGATGGACAGACAGACTCTGACGGGATTTAGAAAGTGATTATGAATCTTTCGCTTTAAAAAAAGGTGCGTTTATCTTAAGTCATTCTTGGTGTTACATGCATCCGCACTTAACTTAATGTACTCGAGCAATTTGGAATATAAAAAAGTGGTTGCTTCACGAATAGGTTGCGATTCCTTGATTCCTCCAATTAACACATGGATATTAAATGATGAAAAAAAGTTATTTTGCAAAATTCGAATTTAGTCATCGACATAGTCTTCGTCAAGAGCGATGCAATCAGTCCAATGTCTTTCTAAAATTTCAAGGTCCTCAAAATATATCCCATTTTTCGCAATCACAACGTGGTTTGATCTAAATATTCTTATCCGAAGCACCTTTTCGGCGTTTTCAAGCAGATAAGATGAGCTGCGAAGCAGGTCCAGAAGTATGCGGTGCACAGGGTCATGGAATTAGATCCAAAAATATGCGGTACACAGGGTCATGGAATTAGATCCAAAAATATACGGTGCACAGGGTCATGGAATTAGATCCAAAAATATACGGTGCACAGGGTCATGGAATTTTGCCAGCAGCGACTTGCCGATGTTTTCATTCTACTGTAAATAAACCCGATACCCGATTTCTCATGTCAGAATTTTCTGACAAAACAATGTACTGACGTCTGAGATCTTTAGAATTTTACACCGGCGAGTCAGAGCCAGATGAGATAGAGCCAAAACAATGACAACATGGTTTGATCTACATATTCTTATCCGAGGCACCTTTGAGATCACATTTCAGACCCTTGGACCTCAGACCCTTCTACCTATAACTTGCGACTTTATTTTTCGACTATTGAGTGTATTTTGGGAAGGGTTTGAGTTTGTTGTGGTATAACCATTTTTTTGGGGTCTTCACTATGGTGGGCATATGCTCGTGTTTAAAAAGTTTAATTATCTTAAATAATCTATAAGTACATAGTGGCAATGGTTTTTTATTCAGTTCCGGTTATTTTTACAAACGTTGTAACAGATTTACTTACTGGATTCTAATCCAATTTTAACGGTGCTCCCGCTCCGTAGTGTAATTAAACTGATAAGCTATTTACGAATACGGCTTCGGACTTAGAAAATAAATAAATTGAAGTTGAAAAACATCAGCAAGCTACCAGAAGATTCCGACTTTTACTTTCGACGAAGAAGAGGTAGCATAACAGTTATTTAACGGCAGTTTTTCAATGTGTAGTCAACACACAAAATTTGCAGTTTTCCACTGTTTTGAAAATAACAAAAGTAAAAGTCACTAAAACCTTTGTGACTCGTAAACAAATAATCGAAGTGACGTCACATTTTAACAGACGGCATTTCTGGCTTGACATTATTTAAGAATGGTAAACGCAGCAGACCCGAGAATTTTTGATGGGTGTGCTGCAAAATACAGGTAGGTATGTAGGCATGCGTAACTGTAAGCATAGCGTAACTACTTTTGGACATGGACAGCCATTAACGACCGTTAGCGGCTTTCCGTTGAATTACATAAAAGGTGATGTCAATTTCGTTTCGTTGTAATTTTCGAAAAAACTAAACTACATACACTTCGGTGAGAACATACATGTTTTGACGCTAATAACAAATAAAGGAAGAAAAAAACTTTTATACTCTTTTCCGAGGGAACAAATGACAGCTTAAAGCTTAAGGATACTTTTTTGTTGTGGAGAAAGGGAAATACCAGTTAAACGGCACAACCTCGTTTAAAAGTCCTTAATGTCTATGCAAACAAAAGTTTTTATTTTTTCTTATTCATTTGCCTAAACTTCTACTATTAAAAAGTACTGTAAAATGTTTGATTTAAGTACGTTTTGTAAAAGTTTTCTTTACCATATCCGCAATACACAAACACATATTCTTGACTATGATCAAATAGTGGGCGAGTTTTTGGATTTTATTATGCTGATAGAGTCAAAACAATTTTCTGATTTGATTTAAGACTTGTTAAGCGTTTGTCGGTCCGTCTGTCCGCATTCGCTCTGCTAATGTATATTTTTCTGCAATCTATAATTCCCAACTATTGAGATGTTTTGACGAAATTCGTTACATTGACACGTTTTGGCTTAAGAACGAACACTAGTGGAAAAGGATTGGACTACATTTACGACCACTTCCCTATGTTGGGTAAGAAGGGGCCTATTATTGAAAATCTCTCCCCAAACAAACAGCCAAAACAATTTTCTGATTTGATTTAAGACTTGTTAAGCGTTTGTCGGTCCGTCTGTCCGTATTCGCTCTGCTAATGTATATTTTTCTGCAATCTATAACTCCCAACTATTGAGATGTTTCGACGAAATTCGTTACATTGACACATTTTGGCTTAAGAGCGAACACTTTTGGAAAAGGATTGGACTATATTTACGACCACTTCCCTATGTTGCGTAAGGAGGGCCTTATTATTGAAAATCTCTCAATAAGAAAATGATTTGCAATTTTCTTAACAAAAACTGCTAAGGAATTCTATTTCGGTATATCAAGTTGACGCAAAACATTTGAATTGCGTGGGAAAATTTTCGGACAACGTTCCCATGTAGCCCTTCCTGTGAAGAGTAAGCACCTATTTCGTCTAAAAAGGTCTAATTTTTAATATTTTGGGATAAAACTTGGTCTGTAACAGTAATCTGACATGAATATTAAATGCACCACCTTTGGACCACGTAAGCCTATTCTTTGCACTGCAACCCGTGCAAGAGTCATCACAAAAAGTTTTCTTTCTGTAGCCCTTCCTGTGAAGAGTAAGCACTTATTTCGTCTAAAAAGGTTTGATTTTTAATATTTTGGGGTAAAATATGGTCTGTAACGATAATCTGACATGAAAATTAAATGCACCACCTTTTGACTACGTGGGTCCACCCTTTGCACTTCAACCCGTGCAAAAGTACTCACAAAAAGTTTTTTTTCTGTAGCCCTTCCTGTGAAGAGTAAGCATTTATTTCGTCTAAAAAGGTTTGATTTTTAATATTTTGGGGTAAAACTTGGTCTGTAACGGTAATCTGACATGAAAATTAAATGTACCACCTTTGGGCTGCGTAGGTCTACCCTTTGCCGTGCAAGAGTACTCACTAAAAGTCTTCTTTTGAACATTTATGACGAAGATAAGTGAATTGTAATAAAGTCTAACAAGACGATCAGTTTTACTGAATTTGTATCAAATCAGTTCTCGTCTTAGTGTACTTTTACATAAACACAAGCAATAATTTTTGTATTATTTTCTTCTGTATTTTATCTAGAAAATAAAACAAGAATTGTAATAGACGAAGTAGGGGAATTAATGATCAGCCTTGGCCGCCTACTATATCTTTAATTTGCTTAAGAATGCTGCCTATCGGAAAAGTGCAACTAAAATAGGCAATAGGACAGAAGTCAGTTTGTCTTCCCTACGATTTTGAATTGTTTGCTAATATTTTTTTTATCTATTTCGACTTTTCGTCAGAAAATTCATCAGCAGAAATTTATTCACTTTTTTAAGTCCCAACATATGTTCAAAAAAACCAAAAAAAAAAAAAAATAGAAGAGTTAATGTGTTACTCGTTACATATGCGTGTCAATGCATACAAATGTTTTTAAAATCGATAGTATTTGTGAGAAAAATTGCTTAATATCGTCTCAGATTAATGCAGTTACCGCAGAGAGAGAGACAGATATCGGAGGAATGTGTCTACACATTTACGCAAATAACATCCATCCGTAGCAAATGATAAATTATCTATAAGGAAAAAGCAAACATTGAACGCTTGCACATACATATAATCAAATAGCTGACTACTATTGGCACTTACTTACCAATGTAACCGAAGTAAATCAATAGGTTAAATAAATATTTTCTTTCGATCAGATAATTTCAAGTAATTTTTTTTTCCTTTTTTTTTTTTTTTTTTTTTTCTTTTAGTTATTTGTTTGTCAATGCGGTTTTTCTCTACGGGATTCTTTATCGTTTCAATTGAAAGCTTTAGATACGTTTATGCAAGCAATTGTTTGCACAATAGACGATAGATTTTTTTGTGGTTTCTTTTAAATAATAAATAAATGTTTTGATATTTTTATATTTTACTTCAAATCTTTAATAAAATTTATTGAAGAATTTAAAGTTAACTCTCAACGCCAATGTTTATGAAATGTCTTTTAAATATCATTTTGCATATTTTAATAATTATTCTCATCATGTGGCCTTTTAAGCTATTCGCACTAAGCGAAAAGAAAATTATGTTCATTTTAAGCCGCACTTTTGATGCTGTATATTTAACTAAAAACTTGTAAGCACATGACTGCAAGTACCAAGTATTACATTAGTTGTCCATGAACACGACATGTTATCGATTTCATGCGAATTTCAAGCCAAGTTAACCTATTAACAAAATTGATATAGAATTGAACCCACAACATATGCCAAGCTTCATATATTTATCTGATTTATGCAAGAATGCCGATGGATGGACAGATACATAGATGAAAGTTTAAAAAAAAAGTCCTTGAAATTAAATTGAAATTCTTTGTTTCTTCCTGATTTTTTTCTACCTTATATAGTACAAGAACTATCCGAAAGGACACATAGACTTCAGGCGTATTTAATCCTGTTATAATATTTAATTTTAGACTTAAAAAGAAAACATATAAGTAGATATTTCTTCTGATTTATTCTATTCCATAAAAAAAAAATTCGGACAGACAGACTGACATGGAAAAATTAACATAAGCTCTTAGTAGTTGTAGTAAAATTGACGTTAAACATGTAAGTAAACATTTCTTCGCATTTTTCTATTTTATAAAAAAAAAAAGGATATACGGACGGACAGACTGACATAATTAAATTAACATGGTATGAAATATCGACTATAAAATCACTGATCCGTGTTACAAGTGGAATGAAAAAATTAATATATTTTCACTTTTTTACGCCCTTCTTTACTTTCTTCCTCCAGTGCCTTTGTGTTGACATGAGTATAAAAATGATTTAATGGCTTTTTGCTCTACATATATATAATACACTTTTTTTTCTTTTCATTTTATTGAAGTAATGATTTACGATGTCTTAATTTAGTTGTAGTATTAATTATAATTTTATGATTGTGTTTGTAAATAAATATATGCTCATATTGCACTGGTAAACATAGATTCAGTCTTGTAAAATAATTTAGTAATTTATGATATATGAATGAAAAGTGTGAAGGAACGGATCAGTTTTATTTGAGGGTTTTGTGTAATCAAATCAGTCACCCATATAACCGAGCATATTGTTAGTGTGGTTGCGAACATTTTTTTTTTTACTGATTAATTTAACCGCAACCACTAGCGAACACAAATGCCAGCACATACGTGTATTCACAGCTTAACCGCATAATCGAATTTTAGTGAGATTTAAATATATTAGTTAAATAGTGACTAAAATTTAAGTAAAATGTAAAACGTTACACTTTAAGAAATCATTTATATGCATAAAGATTTAAAACTCATCACTTTAAGCGCGACAAGTCTTGAAAATGAGTCAGAGGAAACTTTTCAAGATAATTCTCAACATGTGCTCTAAGGATTCGACCCTTCTTTGGAAATAGAGTAAGCTTACAGTGTTTCAAATTTTATCCAATCAATTAAACCAAAAAAAAAAAAAATGCTTGAGGTTTCTCATAGGATTTGAACTTTTTATTGGATTCGCTTTGTTTTACTCATATGTCTGTTAGGTGAAAAGTTTACGACCTAAACACTTGTCCACAAAAGTTCTTGTTAGCCATTTTCTACACGCGTTTGTTGTTTGACAATTGTCGGTATAAGTGGTATTGTGAGAAAGGAAAAAATTGAATGTTGACCTATGTTCGATGTAAATCTCGAGAATAAGTGAAAATATGAAGAGATTTTCATTCTTTAAAAATGGAGTAAATAAAAAATAAAAAATTTAAAGGTTTCATTCAAAAAACTAACTTGAAATACCAAAACCAATCGAAGCAACAACAATAATGTTGAGGTACTTCTTAAGATTTTAAATTTTTATTGGACACAACCTTGCTTTGCATATGCATAGGTTAGCGGAGACCACAAAAATTCGAGAGCTTGTAACCATTTTCGACACGCATTGCTGTGCTTTATAATGAATCAGTCGATGTCAGCGATATGGTGAGAATGGAAAAAACTGAATATTGGACTATCATTAAATGGTGGTTTTTGAAAGGCGGCATACTTTTATAAAATTTGTAACCACTGATGAAACCATCACTTAAGTTCACCAAATGGTGACAATGGTGGTACAATCTTTAAACAAGAACTAAAACAGACAAAAGTGTTAAAGTGAGCCACGGCTCATGAATACCGCACATCACTTCGCTTAACAGGGTTATTCATATCACGATCCTTCAAAATAAGGCATTATATGGAAAGTGGCCGGAGAAGTGATGTGAATCCTTGGGGCTAAACATGTCATCGAAAAATTTCCGCACAAGAGCACAAGAAATTGAACACAAGAAACTAAAACAGATAGACTGGTAGACTGACAGACGGACAGAAAAGCTTAAATCGATTCAGAAATTGAAATGGTCTGTTCCAAGTCCTTCTCGGTGTTGCATAAATCCGCAGAAACGTGATGTAGGATGCACAGGACGTCTCTGTTAGACATTGAATGAAGCTTTACACATGAAAAAGCTGACCGAACATTGGATACTGTGTGTAACGTCCGCGTATGTAGTTGTAGGAGGTTTCGGTCGGTCGGCTTGCCCTTTGCACCTTGCAAGAGAATAGTATGCAGTCTAATAACGGCATTCTGCTAATTAGTGTCGCTTTTCATAATTCTCCGCACAATTCAAGGAGAGAATTTATGAAAAAAGAACAAAGTCCCAAGTCCGTCTGTTTATCATAAAATGGTATGCTTTTTCTTTATATCGGGTTACTACCGATGACTGAGAAAAAGACTGACAAGAAAGAAAAAGATCAAGCCATTCGAAGAGTCGTCGTGTGAAAGTGAAATGTGAGCAAATCGTTTCGTATTGTCCCCTTT
>KK502541.1:462230-484609 GCA_000688735.1 Glossina austeni | reverse complement strand
TATATATATATATATATATATGCAAAAAAATTGTTCATGGTACACGACTGGAAACTTCATAGAGAAAAAAACATGCATCCAATTTCTGGCTGGAGACTGAAGACCTGGAGCACTTCTCGTCAATCATAGGAAACGAGTGGAAGGAAATTATCTGTGGTATGAAGGGAAGAGATCGCCATCGAATTTCCAAGTTGCGCGGTGAATGCAGCAGAAAGCAAAAATAGTATTATGACGCAGTAGTCAGTGGTCCCTTTTATTTGTGAATTCCTAATTTGGTTTAATTCCAACAAAAAAAAAAAGAAAAGAGGAATGTAACAATAATGCCTGCGGCTTAACCGGCAAACATGGTTTCGTGAGTGTGTGTGTGTGTGTGTGCATGTGTGTGACTTAACGGATTAACAGCCCCATAAGAACAGACTAACGGACAAGAGAATAGCAAGGACTGACACTAGGACAGTTAGTTAACAGTATGGCGACAGTAACTTTGATGATTCCCTATACGTGATACGTATATCATCTTAATTTGTTGCTTTTTTTTGTGAACGCACCTAACGCGGCCTAACCACGCAAAATAAATTCGAGCAATAGCTCAAGGCGTTGCACGTTTTTGGTCGCATTCGACGAAAGACGTGCTTGAACGTAAATTGTTAACTCTCTATTTTACCAGTTAAGGCGCATTACCTCTCTTTTTCCTTAAGGGCAGCCACTCAGCAACGTCTAACAGGATGACGATTCCAAAGATGTGGGGAGCGAGGAACGAGGAATGGCTGCGGCTGGGAAAGTGTTCCTCAGATCGTTTAGTGTTATGCCCATACCGACTGAGCACTCACTGCAGATAGGGCCAGACAACAATCATAATCAAAGTGTAGTCTCCCGCACTCAACTCGGGTTTGCCGATCTTCTAGTTGCGCTTCTGAACTCCTTCTTTATTTGCTAGTTTAGGCGAATTAAGTTCAGAGTATTGGTGCCGATTATTTATTTTTGTTTCAAACTTGGATTCACCAATACACGACAGTGGGCGTGGCATACGTCTTCATGCCCACAAACTCCTATTTTAAAAATATTAAATTCATTGGATTTGCGAGGTTAGCGTATAAGAAGAATGCTTTTGCAGGTCATTCGAAAATCTCAGAGTCTGCCAAAGTAAGTCATAATCGTTGAAAAATAAATTCTTAAGTCGCCAGTGGTACCGAGATAAGTAAAGAGATTTAAGTAGAGATAAGTTGAGTAAATTAAAAATTCTCATTAACTTTAGTTTAAATCACGCGAATGTTCTTCAAGCTTACACAAGCTACAATTAAATAAAAGTTCTTAACGAAAATTCGTGAAATTTTTTTTTTTTTACGAGTTGGTTTTGCTTTTCCTCACTATTAAGCATGATTTTAAATTATCATACGGGTAACAGGACCTGAATTGCATTGCATTGCATTTACATAAATTGAAAATTCTCGTTTGGCTTTTGATTAACCTCTTGATGCCCTTGGCCATTATTATATTAAAACTTTAGTTTTTGTTTAATTATCATAAATGAAGAGAAAAACAATTTGATAATTATTTGCTACAAAAGCTCTCAACAAAAAATTGATGGCTTGGCTGCACTGCTGCAACGGTATCTACGGTCTACTATTCGTTAGGAACATGAAAATAGCATAATGCGGTATGTTGACTGTTAACGTTGTTGGACTATATTGCAATTAACATTAGAGATGTTTTTTTTTTGTTTTTTAAGTTGCGGCGCACATGTCTATTTTTTTTTGTTATGTAAAGATATTTAGGGGATTGCTTATGATGAATAATATTATGAAAAAATTTTCGTATATTTAATGCGCTCATTTCATGTTTTTTCCCTTATATCACAAGTCATGTTAAGTCTTCGTGGATGAAGAGGTAGACCCACCTAGAGGTAGCAAAATTTTCGAGATATTGTGATGACGTTTGGCATGCTGTTACTGTTTTGGCCTAAGGACGAATTGAAAATGATTCGGATCGGATCACTTGTTCGTGCACTCCCAAATCAAAGCCTAATTTTAAAAAGTCCTAAATAACTGGTTTAAACAAAGAGGTGTATGCTAATTAATGATGGGTCGTGTTCCACTTTTTTTCTTTCTTGCGATCTTCGAAATATGTAGGAGTGGTATACGAGAATATTTCCTGTACTCTACATGTGCTTCTATTTAAAGAGTGTTTTGTCCGCTATTACGTCGCTCAAGCTAGCTAAACATAAGTCGTACTTTCAACGTATCTCAATTCACAAGCGTTTAATCCAACCAATATTTTTTTAGGGGTTCAAGATTTGTTTACAAATGCAAGGATTTATTTCATTTTGATACTCCCCTTTCCTCTGTAGCTAAGTTAAATTGTGATACGTACATGAGGACTACATCTGTTTAGGATACTAGTTGTGACGGAAGCCGTTAAACCGTCAGTTACTAGTGCGATAAATATTGACAAACAACTTTTAAAATAACCACATGACGCCTAAAGATTGGATGTCGTGTCGAGGAAAAACTTCGTGGCCTGTTTCGCAATGCACGGCTTCAGAATCGCGTAGCTTTAGCGAATAGTAATTCTGCGAATTCGTATTATAGCTCGTGTGAAAAATGACAGCCTTTGGGAAGTAAAAAAACAAAAACTCTCAAACCTCTGTAAATTCAATCGAAAATTATTGCCTTTGAGAAATAAGCCAAAATCTCAAAAGAAAACTTCGCTTCGCTTCAATCAAGACAATAATGTTCCGCAGACTTAGAGATAAATTCGTAGTCTTCTACATATGTACGAATAAAAGAACGATTCGCATGTTGGGTGCAGAAGAAAGAGGAAGTGCATTACTCTTTTTCTCTACGCCAATCACTTAATTCACTCAGCGGATATGGCATCGAATAGGGTAACGCTCCCGTTTTCGATGGGATCTTTAGATTGAGTGACAGAAAATAGGAAACCCAGCCCGCGGTTTGCATAAAACAAATGTTCACAACTTTAGATGCTTAAAGGCAGTTTAGCCTAAGCGTGGGACCAAAGTGGACTTGAAACTTTGATTCTCACATGTTGCGGCATTTTTGTGTACGATATAATTAACCTGGAGAAAAGAGAATCTAATGTTAGTTTTTTTTTTGTATAAAAATTTTGCAAGTGTGCGTACACATATGCGGTACAGATGTCGTTCGAGATGATGTTTTTACTTGCTTGTTTTTGTGTAAAATCATTCTACTTCTTAATCACTTTTAACAACTTAAGTGTGTGCACATCTTCAGAGATGCATTCGTATACTCGTCAAACATAGAGTTGCAATGGAACGACTTGAGAAAATGATGAAAATTTCGTCTAATATACGCTATTATAGCAAACACACATTCATAACGATAAAATTTCAGTAGGAAATCCGACAAGGACGGATGGACGGATGGATAACGTATATGTTCGTCATGTACGGCTAACCTGGCTAAACGCTCAATGGCCACAAATGTGAACGTTACGCTTTTTTGCATGCTTTTATTATTTCTTTTTCTTTTCACTCCTTTCTCACTTTTAAACAGCGGCACAAAAGGGATTAAATCGCGTGTTATTGACGTAAGTTTTCTTCAAAAGAATATTTCAATGTTTTTTCTTTTTTGTATGGCCAGTCACTCAGGGGATGTTCCCTGTACGTGCGGGCACGGTCGTGATCAGGAAGGATTATAAGAAGAGTGGGATGAAGGCAGAGACTTTGTGAGTTATATTTTAATTCTGGCTGGATATAGGCGGTGTATCGGCGGATATCGTCCGCAGTGAAGTATTTTTTGCACTGTTTTAAAAAACTACTTCTTTCGACCCATCGAAGCCATGTTCTGTTCAACAAACATCGCTCAAAATTCTAATGGCAGAAATGTTAAGGATTTGCCGATTCTTCTACATTGACGTCACCATTATTTTTGGATTATTATTGAATTAGGTTGCGGGAAATTTTTAAAGACTCAATCACGTTTCCATTCCATTTTGTATTAAATTTCAAAGGAAATTGGATAAAATTCCTTATTAATTAGTTATATAATGCGATTTGCACTTCATTTCTTTTAATTAACATCTTTAAGAAGGATATTTTATTGAGTCTAAAAGGCACTTAGACACTATCATTATAATTCACTTTATATAAGCGCATTAAAATAAATTTATGAACTTAAAATAATTGTAAATTTTACTGTAATAACAACAAAAAGAACAAAAACAATTTTACTAATATAATTTAAGGCAAATAACTTATTATCGACCTAAGGCTATTTTATAGTACAAATTACAACAAATTATTTAATATGAAAATTTATAAGAAATTTCACTGAAAACTATGCTAAAACAAATTAAACTACAAAATTATTGGGATACTTTAGAAGGGGCATGAGCAACAAGAAGAAGCATGAATAAGAAGACGAAGAAGAAGAAGAAGGAGAAGGATACTGAACGATACAAAAACGAAAGACAAAAGTTTTCTTATTTAAGGACATTTTATGATACTATCTGTTAGCCTTATTTATCTCTTCGGTGAATGTAGTGCACGCAGTTAATGGAGTTGCCAAGCAAAAAGTTGAACATTCAAATCCTAGAGCGTATAACTTAAGATACATTTGGGCTAATTTCCTCTTCATACTTAATTCTAATATTGAAGAGTTATTTATTTATATGTCTTAGGACATGTGCCCGTTCAGGCAGGCATGTTGCTATATATGTTAGCAATAATTCCATAGCATGTAAACTCCAGTCAAGCTTCAGTAAAATATATATATCGGTTTGATTATCTTAAAATAATTGTTTCAAGTTCCCAAGTTATAGTCTACATTAACCTACATTATCAAGAATATATTCGTTTATCTTCGAACTTAAGGGATGTTCGACATTTGTATACCCTGATTTACTCTCTCTTCTCTTCCTTCTTTAAGTTCTGTGCTTTATGTATGCTTGTATGACTACTACTAAGATTTGCAATGGTTAGGCAATAAACAAATATACTGGATAATGACTGAATAATGACCGTAATAATAATCATATGTTGAGATTAATACCATTTCGTTATATATAACATATATGTATATATGTATATATGTATGTATTAGTGTGTGTATGTATATGTATGTGTGTGTGTGTGTGTGTGTGTGTGTATGTGTGTGCGTGTGTACGCCTATAAATATGTATATAAGAAGAGAGGTCACTAATGTATAATATTTTGAAATGTATTTGATAACAATTGAAGCCGTATTCTCTCTGATACCACTTACTTAATATCAGAATTTTCACATTTCTCTAGCAATCGAAAATTCATGAAAATGTACATAATTTATGACTCTCAATGCAGCCGTAAAGTTGTTATTCACCAGCACAGTACAACGCAGCACAACTTAGCTCAGCTCAGCTCAACTCATTCGCATCTCAGTTCAGTTCAGTTCAGTTCAGTTCAGTTCAGGTCTGTTTCGTGTTATCAACTTAATAGCGTACATATTTATTTATTTGTTTTTTATTATTATTATTATTTTTTTTTTTCCTACATGTTATTGGATTTTATGGCACATTTGCACTTTTAATCATTACAGTAAGAGAGATGCACGCACATACTCTCAATTAATGCTCCGCATATAACTCTTGATTACCGACAATTAGACGACAATAATTATTTTAGCTACAAAATGCACAGAGTGTAAAAATTTAATTAACGGCTGTTAAAAAAAAAAAGCAAAAAAACGAAAGAAAAAAGCATAACAACAGCAGCGAAGCAACGAAGAGAATTGAACCATCAACACTACCACCAATCATTTTGATTAATGCGTCCCAAAGGAATCGAAATGAATGGAAAAGCACATCAGAAATTCACTTTAAGTTTAAAACGAATTTGTATGCTACAAATTTAAAAACAAAAAGAAAAAATGTTAAATAATTGCTGAAAAATGGTTGCGAACAGCTTTGAGTTTACGAGGTTAATGATAGGAACGATAGAAGGGAAGCAGATTTATGGCTTTAAGAAGTGATATTGCAGATAAGACGAAAGGTTCTTTTCCATATACAAAACACTCGGTAATTAATCATTAAGGAAACCCGCCACCAGTTAGCAAAAGCCAGTACTAAAAGTCTGATGCTTAATAATTTGCTTTGTCGCATGCTTTATTTTGCTATACAGTTGAATGCGTTTCTGTGCGATTTTTATATGTACGATTTGTTTAATGCGATTTATTTTGCTTAGGAGATTTTTTCTGTGCTACATTTTTTATGCGAAGCATGAATATAGGTAAAGATAGATAAATAGATAGAGAGAGAAAGAGAGAGAAAGAGAGAGAGTGGTGGAGAGGGAGAGAGAGAGAGAGAAACAGCGTGAGGGAGAGAGACCGTGGGAGAGAGAGAAAGAGAGAGAATATGGAAAATTTTGGGCAATGACGAGTCCTATTGAATTATGTGACTTTCGAAAATATCTCGACATTCAAAATCGCAAATTAAATTCTTTTTTAAGTGGTTTCATATGTAATTTCATGATTTATTTTATTTCGTAAGCACTTTCGCGCAACTTGGTATAATTTGGACATATATTTTCTCCCTCTCTACTACATAAAATAACTTTCCTTTGACATATTGTGAAAGATGATATTTTATAGTTCTTTATGAAGTTTTCAAATATTTTTTTCTCTGCGATCCCTATCCATCGAACAAAAACGGGTTTTCCTGTACGCAATATATGCTTTCTGTACTAGATAACTACACCCTCTGTTTATTACTTCTGCGCTGGCAAAGTTAGAAACATAAATAATTGATTGCTTGATAAACTTATACTCAAATCAAAACTAAGTCCACTTTCACAAATGTAGAGCACAACCACTTGGTTGGTATATCACTATTCCTGACCAATATCGCACAGTTAAAAATTACATGCCCTGTAAGTTTTTTGTCTACAAGTCTAGAGTGGTAAAGAATTAAAATGCTTGTAACTTTTAGAAGCCATACGCGAGATAAAAAGAACCTTTCTTGAAAAAAGTATTCAACGCTCGACTATTTTCGGTGATTTGTAAAACTACGATGATTGTCGCATTAAAATATTTCCTTTTTTTACATTCAATTTGATTTATTATTATAGACAATTTTCTAAATTTAATTATGGCTTTCTTCTCTCTGACATGGCTTCCTTCTTTTTGACATGGCTTTCTTCTTTCTGACATGACTTTCTTCTTTCTGAGATGGCTTTCTTCTTTCCTCCTGTCCATGGCTTTTGCAAAAACTAACTTGGCATCTTTCACAAACGTATACTAACGCGGAATCAGAGTTGTAATTCCCCAGCTGTTCCAGGAGAGATTCGAAATAAAATAAAATCATATGATCCGACAATTTGAATTATCCAAAGCAAGTGTCGGTTGGCCTGTACTAACATTATTCTTCATAATTTCATTCTCTATTATTTCTTCATAATAATAGAGATATGCATTATGATCTTTATAAGCTTTCAATTGACTTTACACAGACTTAATTGACTTATCACAGACAGGAAAGTTGGCGATTGGAATTGACGACATGGCTTCCAGAAGTTATGTATAAATTGTGTACGTCACTCAATAATCAGGAGAAATATTTTAGGTACACCGCATAAACTGTCATTGGCCGCAAGTCAAGTAATCAAAGTTTTATTAATATAATTATCTTGTGACAATTGTGTTAGCCTAACGCAATAGAATGTTGAACAAGCTGTCGGTGTTTGCCAATAGAAACCTTAAGTAATATCACAGGATGCTGAATAAAACTGAGACTTTCGGGAGTGCCGTCTTGAAGGCTTATGTAGCATTCCGGTAAATATAACTGAGTTTTTAAAAGCTGTGAATAGGTCGGGCTCTGCATCAAAAGAAACGCTAACGCAACCATTATTTTTATCCGTTCGTGACAAATCAAATGCTGCTGGATCGTGAAGGGTGATTAACAATAGATTTGTTTTGATTCCCAAATAACTATGATGCAGGGTAACCAAACCATAGCTATCGATGATAAAACTGAATACCCTTGCCCATACTACCTTATAGAGTAAGCACACATCTGTTATTATTATTATTATTATTAATATTATTATTATTCTACTCTATTTGCATATTCGATTGCAATACATTATTATAATAAACATATTGTGTTGTTATAATATAAGCAAGTAATTACATTCGGCTGCGATGAAATGTTGTATACACACCACCGGGTTCTTAAAAAAGAAATCATTTACTCTGTACTGTGAGTGGTCGATTGTTTGCATTTTTGTAACGATACTGCAAGACGAGAATGTGCGAAAATTTTTGTCATTGAATCTGTTGTGGTTCACTAGCAGCGGCCAAAACTTCAACTTTTTCCTTTTGGAAAGCAGAGGTGTACTAAATGTACGCGGCGTTATAAGCGTACGCTTCGACCGATTCTACTCATCGCCAATAATAAGCTGCGTGCAGAAACTACTAATATTTCTGCCAAGTTTGAAGCTGATTTCTGCGTCCAAGAAAATGTTTGTAACCGTCTTTAGAGAGAAGGATAGATGGACATACGGAGATGATCAAGTTGATTCAGAATTTGATGCTGAGCAAGAATATATATTCTCGATTAAGTGTCTGAAGCGTCCTTTGGGGAGTTTCAAACGTTTTGCAAAATGGATATAGCCCCTCCCCCTGCCCCCACCTCACCAAATGATCAATTTTTTTTGTTTTGGTCATAGTACTTAGTATAGAAAAGTTGCACTTATTAGATTGTCTGATTCAACTCCTTTCGACTCCTTTTAGATATGAAGTGATGTAGAAATGGATGCCGTCTGGATCTATAACGTCGTGCTAGAATGTGGGCAATTTGAATGAAATCGAACAAGCTCTACCTGTCCCTTTCAATCACTTTTTTTTTTTTCTTTCAATGTTAACTATCACTCGGAGGGTGTCTTCTATCCGTGTCACACGAAGATTTGCCGAAGGATGTGGGAAAAGAGAGAGGGAGATGGGCAGAAGCAATACCCTTATGGGCGTGCGCGTAACCAATAAATGTCAAGCCGAATCCAAAGAATTTTAACAACTCTAGAATACTTGAAGATCTTTATTAACTTCAACTGTGAGGAACTGAGGTGTCTATGCGGTCAAATTATTCTATATTATTGTGTACTATCGGCCGTTATACAAATATAAGGGCGTTAATGTATAGGTGCGATAGTTTGGTGACCAAAAATCTTTGATTTAAAGTGTGTTCTCAACGATTAAATTATGTTTCGTAAGTAAGATGAGGAAAAAAATGTATTTACTCTCATATGGCGTCAACGTCTTTCTTCTTCTTTTTTCTTCTTTTTTTTCTTATTACATCTTCTTCCACTAAGCCTCTTTAGCTTTTACGCAAATCTGTACAATATCTTAAAATGACAAGTTGAGCTTCGTGTTTCTAATACGTATATCAACAGTAATCCTTTGAAGTTTGCTTTTACCTTCTTTTGGCCAACAATTTTACGCAGCTATAAACGTGTGAATGTGAGTGCTTGTGTAGTAGATTTGTACGCTCAATGATAAAACAAAATTAACATTAATTAGTTACATTGTCCGCCTGTTTGCCTCTGTCAGTTCTATTGTTTTGTTGTAACTCATAATGTTTTCTGCTTGTCTCTCTATCTCTGTTCGTTCATCTACCGGTTGTTGCTATTGCTGAATATGTCATACTCTCTCGGGCATACAATACGGATGAACATGTGTTCAGTTGATAAGCGCTTTTGTTAAATATTTGTATGTTATATATATATTTGTGTGTGTGTGTGTGTGTGTGTGTGTGTGTGTGTGTGTATGTGCCTATTGTATTGTATGAGGGCATGATATGGGCTTTACGAGTATTTGTAGTATTATTATGGTATAGGACCGGCGACAGGCAATAGTCCAAATATGCCAAAAGATGACAAATGAATTGGTTTTAAACGCTTGGGTTTCGCTTGTTGTTGTCATTGCCGAATATCACACAAAATGCCAACTTTGACAGAAATATTGCATTTGACAAAAGTATTTACATTAACATAGCAGCTGCTGCATATAGCATAAGTGTAAGCAGCATTGGCAACAACATTTTACAAAAACATGTTTCTAATCAACAACGTTCACCACGTGTTGGTTCAACAACTATAGTGACAACAAGAAAAACACAAACAACAACAAAAACAACAACAAGAGAAATCATAGGCTATTCTATCCATAAAACTGGTAAATGCATTTACTGGTCAATAGTTATTGTTGTTGTTATTGCTATTGTTGTTGTTGTTGTTGTTGTTGTTGTTACAGCCTAGTGTGTGCATAAATTTACTAAAACTGTAAAATATACAAACTTACATATATTTATGCTTAAGTGTTGTATGTGAGTATGGAAAGCACAGGATTTTTTTTTTTTTTCCTTTAAAGCTGTAGTCACTCTTCATGCTGCTGTCGTTGTTGTTATTATTGGCTTTTTGGTCAAACGTTGTCAATTTTAATTAGATCTGAGAATTGTGCATTGACAACTGTGTGATGTGTGTATATGCTGTAAAGCGATTGTCAAACCGTAAAATGTGTAAATACTGGCTTACAACTCGTAGCAAAAAGTAAGTGTAGGCAGGTGTACTTACTTATGTCCGTATGCTTCGTATAATTGCGAAAAGTTCCTGCTGACTCCGGCATACAGACACAGTTAGCACAGATAAGCAATTCTTTTTCGTTTTCTTATTAGTTAAACATGAGATAATAAATATTTTTAATTATTCACTTCATCTTGCAAAGCATTTATTTTCCCATTCTTGTACAAAATATTGATTAAATTTGCTTACGTGTTTATTTTTGTTTTTCTTCTTCTTTTTGTGTGCAAATTAATGAATATTACTTCTTGGTATTTTCTTGATTTATGGACATAAATCGGTAGAAATCGGAAATTTGCATAATACACCTGCCAGCCAGCCTGCCTGCCTGCCTGCTCGCCTGCCTGCCTACCTTCTCCTGTCAACGTAGGCATAAATATTTATGCATTGCAGCAATGCATAAAGAATGCAGAGCGAAAATCCCAAATATTTGCAGTTAGATGTTCCGCAGATGCTGCATATATTTTACTCTCTTAGGCATTTCATTAAAAATTTCAAATGCATTTATGTAAATTATTTTCGAGTGTATATTAAAAATTTTACTGATTTTAATTTCAATTTTATTAACATCAATTTTCAATTTAATTTAAGCTATTTGCGTTACTCGGAAAAAGCATTGAAACAATTTCTTATTAAATTCTAATCACTTTCCATATATCTTTTCATATATTGTTAGCATTTCGTTCAATACGTTTGAAATAATTTCTCGTATTTTATTCTATTAAGCACTTGGTTAAATCTTAAGAAATGCCACAACAAGCGGTCAAGGGAAAATGACTTTAATGGTTTGCAAAATTTATTTAAAATTAATAATAATTCTATCTCTCGACATTTACTTTATGTTATATAAACGCAATGTACTTAAATAAATTTCCTCAACTTTTACTTAAAATATCGATAAATTTATTTCGTAAATAAATTAATGAGAAAAGGTATTTGCAGCACATTTCGGTAATCCACACAAGGCATAATGATTGGATTGACGTACACTACACGAATAAATACGTTTTGGCAGTTCAAACCATATATACTCAATAGAGTGAAGACCCATTTAATTCCTTTCAATTCCGCGCACTAGCTCGAGCAAGTAAATGCTAAAGCAGAAGGCGGAGACAGCATTTCGTGAGTGAATAAATGTGAAGATAATCCCTTTACAGCTTATAATGTTTGCTTTGCTGAAGATAGTCCTCTGAAATTAAAGGCTCATCGTGTCAGGTAATGTTGAGGTATGAGGATAGTATACGAGCAAAGTCGGAATATATAAACTAATATATATAGATTCCGTTGTCATCAATTAGATATAAGATGCGTATTAAGTTTGCCATCGCATGTACTATCGACGGCAGAAGACAATATTAATAAAACAGCTCTACGAAATGTTAGATTATTTGGGATTGCGAGTATCCTATCATTTGCCGATATCAGCTTGGGTGCAAAAATTCAAAGTGCAATAAAAAATTCCATATGCTAAGCGAATAAAAATATTTTTGTCAATTATTACCCGCACTCTCCTTTTGAGTTGCAGAACTTGTTATGAAAAAATTCCTCACTACTTCCACCTTTTTCTATCCAGTTGTTCTCATTACTTATTAACGAATGATTGCATTTTGACTCATCATCAACAAATGCGGCAGCAACGAATATGTCGTTATCGCTACTGAATAATACAACTTTTATCTATAGTGCCATCGTGTCAAGGTCATCAGGCCTTACAATTATTACCATTATTGTTGTTCATTAACAATCTATACTTAGACCTGAAGCTTGTCATGATTATCGCACTAACAACCACTTTGCCTTAGGTCTCATAGTCATTCATGGGCAGACTACAATGCGACCTGACAGGTTCATTGTATTTGCCAAAGCCTTTAGCCGTCCGACTTAAGCATTCTTTTTAATCCTTCCTTCTATGCATCGGAGCATTGCATTGTCGCTGGTGCCAAACACCTGGTATCTTATTCTGGATATAATCGCATATTCGCACCAACGAATCGTACAAGCATTTCAATCGTCTTCTTATAGAGTCTGCAGACCGCGGTGTCCGGGACACCTATACATGTCCAGTGAAGTCTGAGGGAGCATTATTACTTACTCCTCGGAAAACAATGCCATTAACAAACATTCAAGCTATGACCCTACGCCGTGCCTGACATGTGCCCGAATAAGATCCGGACTTTCTTACTTAGAGAAATTATCAGCGAAAAATGACTGACTAACGATTGTCCTAAAAAGGAGAGCAATGTAAACTTTATTCAGCTGATTTCATTAGCGATCAAGTATAATAAAATATCGATAATTTTTACACTCTTACCGCCCATAAGTGATCAAGTTCCGATTATTATCCCTGATAATCAGCTACAGCTTACGATTTTTTATTTAGAAAATACATGTGCGGTCTTCGCTTATGTAAATTTCGCATACGATTTCCTTACAGAGACTTACGGTACATAAACAAACATCTTAGGGTTTGCTTTAAAGCCTACTGACAATCGAATTCATCGGGAGCATACAAAAAAAATTGACTTTGCACGGAGAGGAAGAGATGTTAAGATGCTAAGTAAGTATGCGTTTTGTATACTTCTCGACGTTCAATATTTAATCAAAATTTACACAATAGTCGGCCTTTTGGAAACTCTAAGAGTCATCTACAGTCCAACAAGTGTAGACATTCGAGACATGCGACTCGAATTCTTAGACGTCTGCAGAGCACTCATACGTTCGGTGTCATAGCTTCTATTAGTCCAGTTCGTTTTGTTCTCTTATTTTTTCCTTTTGTATAGCAAATCCAATAGTACCACAAACTAACAAACTAATTGAATAAATGTCTAAATGAAGTGAGAATTTCATGCCCATTACGAGCAAATTCAGTTTATATCACCTGATGTATGAATGCACTAACAAAGGTAATATAATTTTCTTTAATAGGCGGAAACAAACATTCAATTAAAACTAATATGCTTTTTGAGTGACACGGATATAAAATAAATTACGACAAAATTAAATAAATAATCAAAGTTTAGAAATGGTAAATAAATTAAAAATATGGTTGACAAGAGTGATAGTGTTATACCATAAATACACAGAGATTCTCCACTTCTACGCTTGTTGTTGGCTTGCAACCGAGCTCTCACTGCTGTACTTGTGTTCTTTATTGAACATAATTGCAGTAATTTCTCTTGATGAATTATTAATAATTTACTTAATTATATTTGAGAAAATTTATTTGCTCTTGAAGTTTACATTCTTTATATACAGTAAAAATACCATTTCATAGAATAAAGGAAAAGAAAATCAATATCATCCTCGAAGCGTGGGAGCATTAGGCAGATAGGGAAATATAAAAAAAAAAAAAAAATGCTTGCCTAGTTTTAGATGCTAAAAGAAATTGTAATGGGAACTTTTTTCCCTGAAAATATTTTCTAAATTAAAAGGAGATTTAAGGAGATCCGTTCGTTTGACGGGTAAATGTTATGAATTGTCACAGTCGTCCAAAAGAAGACAGTGAGCTGGAGTTTGGCACTACAAACATTGCTTGGTCGATTCAGAATACGGGATTTAAAGTTTGGCACGATCTTGTTGCTAACACGTTCACAATGCAGAAGAAACTGAAATAACCTCAGAAAGCACCGACAATTTTTTCAGAGTTTCATGATGACCGCCGTCACTCAAAATCTGCTTCTAATCTGTTTGCTAATACGTTCAAAATGAACCATAAAATCAAATCCAATGTGCTTTGTATGTATTAGTAAACCGATCAGGATCATTTTTGGACCGAACATGTAGATGGTTTTGACAAACACTGGATTAGCTGGTTTTCAGAAATATATCCACAGTATCAAAAATTTGGAAACATTTCCGGTATTTCGCAAGATCGTCTTAGTTTCCCATGCATTGTGGACGTGAGCGTGAATAGTCTGCGCCTACTTTGTAAATCCCCGCAATCCCGCATCAATATTTGCAAAATTTCAATTGTCTATCTTTATTTTTGCGATAGCAAAAGTGGGCGTGTCCTAGAAAAAAATTGTGAAATTATGTACATTGGCAGCATTATATTATTAATAAGCAAAGGTATCCTTAGGATGAATTTTTCAACTCAAAAACCCGTCAAATTGGAAGAAGGGGTAAATCTCTTGCCAAAGTCTTCATCTTTCCATTACGCCATTACTCAGATTCTTCGATTCTCTTGAAAGCCTTCCCATGATTCTATCGTCCAATTTCAAGGTAACAATAAGCAAGTGATGGGCAATTTCACGTTGGCAATAAACACCGACTTTACTTAAGCGCAGAAGCTTAACATTATGAAATTGACTTTGATCTCAACATAACTGAATAGTTCGAATTTCTCTTTCTTTTTCTCTTCTTCTCTTCCTCTTTCTTTTTTGAAGTTCTAATCCAGCTCCGTTTTCCAGTAATTACGTTTAAGGTTTACGTGAACTTTATAACATTTCGTAAGATAAACTCTGCCTGAGTGGCTGAGTAGGCAAAGGACCTAAACTAGCTATTCACTCAACGTGGACTCAAATCTCAAGTACAAGATATAATTACTTTATAGAAAGTAGTTTAACTTGCATTGTGAGGAATATTTTGATAAGCCTAAGCGTAAAGAAGAACAACAAATTGGACTGCAACGGGATTAAAAAGTTCATAGTTAGAGCGATAGAAGGATAAGTAAATTGATGTGAAATGCCTTCAAGCTCCCTGTTGATTACTAAAATTTATTATTTAAATATATAAATATAAATATATAAATATTTATATTTAATAATATATAATAAATAAATATTTATATTTAATAATATATAATAAATAAATATTTATATTTAACGGCAACTTGTGATGAGATTACACTTTTTACACCAATTTAACCACAAAGGCATCATCAAGTGCAAGACTCCTAATATAAAGGTTTGGAAGATTAATCCACGTCAAAGGTTATCATATGGAGGACGTACATAGTTAGGGTTCCATCCTAGCCTCCGTAAAGGAAACATAGGAAATATCACAATCGTAACTTAAGTTACTTGGCATGTAAATGGAATTTTATCGTTGAATATCCGTAGAGCGTTGTTCGGCTAGCAAGGTGAGCATCTATGAAAAAGTCGTTATCAACTAATTTCACTGTACAATTAAGCGCAAAAATTTACATAAAACACAATTTTACTCATTATTATTAATATTGCATTCAAATCTTATAAAATTCTTTATGATATGAATTTTAAAACTGCTTACCTTCAACAATTTAATTCAAACATAATTCAAAATTTATTATATAAATATTTTATGTTGATTTTATTAAAAGAAAGTGAAACAAAAAAAAAAAAAAACTTTACCATAGTAAACCATATAAAGTATGGTTTAAGGAAAATGTGGAATTTATTTATAATTTCCACAAATCCGCATATAGCAAAAGTATCTTTCAAAGACGTGTAATTAAGTTTAGGACCGAATAGGTGGTATCCTTACGAAGTAGTCCGATGAAGTTAACTTAAGGTTTTGGTCGCAGCATTGAAAGTAAATCTGATCGAGCATATTGTTTAGAGTTAATTATTTATAACGTTTTATACTTGATTATGAAACGATTTGAAGCACTTTAATTAATCTGCTTTCTATTGGTTTGCCTTCGTTTAAACACATAAATATTCTAGATTCAATTAAAAGATAATGTTAGGCGTGTATGGGACATAAATAAACATTAAAATATGAATTAATAAACTGAGGCAGCAGCAACATTAGTAGCAGCATTAGCATCAGCAGCATCAGCAGCATCAGCAGCACCAACAATACCAACTTCGAAATGGAAAACATTAGAAATTCTCTAAAATTATTTTACTTACACTAACCAACACAGACAAAAGGCAAATGCATTAACGTGAACGACTAAGCGGGGAGTAAAGTGTGCGGTACAATTCTTTTAAATGTATTGTCATACATAGTTATTAAAAGCTAGTTGATGAGTTTCGCTTCTACTCGACCGTGTGGTCAACGTGACTTCGCTGCGCGTACCATAGTGTTATAGATTCGTTCTAAAGACATAAAGGTAAACTCAAAGTTATATAGTAAATGGATGGGAGAAAAGTTTTAATGAGCAGCAGTTTTTATAACAAAAGCCGCAGCACACAGCCAACGCAACGTAAGCATGCTTAAATAAAGGCGGTTATTATCATTAACAATTTCTAATTAAGTGCGTGTTCGAAACGAAAAAGATTCGATAAAATCACTCTTTGAAAGAAAAGTTCAATAATTCATAAAATAATGGTTGCTGGACTTTCCGCATACACTGCCAACATTTTTAAGACAAGTTTCAAAGAAGAAGAACAAAGCAGCTTTACAACATTTTTCATTCGACTTATAACACCTGACAAAAAATTAAATTTGGGCAGCGTCCGCGGAAGGAAAAATTCAAATCAAGAAACAATTTTCGTAAACAGCTGTGTTTAGCCAATGTATGCTTTTATGGATAAACCTACAACCAAGCGTTGATATCAAACCGAAAGGGGGAGGATAATATCCGCTCACGTTGTTGTCTGAAGAGCTAATGAAAGAAATGGTTGATTGTGTTCTGTCGATTTTCTACGAATATGGCGCCGGTTGGAATGACTGCTTGGACACCTTGCTAACCGTTGACGATGCTAAGGCTTACTATGAATTTTTGTAAACCCAAAAATTAACTTTCGATTGCTTTCCTTCAGGTTTCACTTTAAGCCGAGCGCATCAAAACGAAATTCATTAGCATTGTGTTCTGGAATAGCGATGAGCTGGTGCATATTGACAGGTTAAAGATTTAATTGACCAAACTAATTATAAACAACGGAAGATGTTATTATTTTTTGTATCAAAAAAAATTCGGGAAAATAAAAAAGGTTGACCTCACCGCAAACATCCGTCATTCACTCAGTATATGTAACCACCCGCTCAGGGAATATCTTTTAAATGTGTAGGAAATATATGGATCACAGTGTATCGATGTTTAATGGCTGCCCCTGGTGTGAAGTTTTAGGTTGATGAGTTCCCCCGGAACAAATGGCAATTAATATAATAGAATTAGTCACCCTTCAGCCTTGCAAGACAATCCTGCAGGTGAGAGGGCCTATTGCAGGCACTGGGTACCAGATTGAAAGTTCGTAGATGGTCCAAACCTTCCTCTCTGAACAAGACGAGGCATATCAAAGAACTCTAATTCCGCCCTCCCTCCCAGCGCATTTGGGGATGACCACAACCACCATGAGTACTCCTGGAAGGGCTCACCAAATGGCTCAGGCCTCACTCATTGTTTTCATTATCTTCGTAACTTCACACTTGCGTTTTCAATTTTCCATACTTTCGAAGAAGCCATCTCTACTATTGACCCCTTGTATTTATTTTACTAGACGAAGTAATCAACCCAGCAACGCCAGGCACCCATTAAACTACACTGTCGTTAGCCTGGACGTCCTGAGTAACTGACCACATTGGCGAGGAAGTCTGCCCGCAGGCGACGCCCGATACCCACGAAGACTCTCTAAGGAAAGGAACTCTGTCACCGGAGCAGGAAGTGTGCTGCCAAAGAAGAGTCATAGATAGAGAAGGAAGAAAGACGACAGTTGTATGTGTGTGCGTTTGGTTTGAAAGTGGAGCCATTTAGAAAAGTCGCCGCAGTTCAGTTATTCGAAAAGTGCGGTTAAAGACGTAAGAATCGTAGCATAAAGTGTTGTGTTGTGAGATGTGCGGCCAACTCTGGTAAGGGTGGTTGAGAATGCTGAGATAGTGGGGTAGTCCTGTTAGGAGACTTGATTGGTAAAAAAATTTTTTTATTTGAAACCTTCCCAGCCACACAAGCGAATTGTAATTAAGTCTTGGCCGAACGTAGACGACGTAAATGGCGCGATTATCACCGGCAGTGTAGTGTCTTCTGAATGTTTCCAAAAAATTTAAGACCTTCGCCAGTTCGTACACATCTTGTGCCCAACGAACGCCATTTTTTGTTCCCATGCTCAGAACTTTCGGAGTTTCCGATTGTGTTGGCACTACCCATGGAGAAGAAGAAGAAGAAGATCCATCCCCTTTGCTGTGCGCATTGTGTTTTGTGGGCGTTAAAGTTTACCCTTTGTCCGATTTTCTTTAGATATTTTCCCGATTAAGGTTCGCTTAATTGTACCAAACATTCCGTTTACCGTTTACTTTGCAAGTTGATAGTCTTTTGTTGAAAGTAAATGAGCGACACAAACGAATTGAAAGTGAAGTAAAAGAATTTTCTGTTATACATACGAGGTCGTTAATGAATACAAGGACTTTAGAAACCGTTAACCGTTAAGTTTGCGTAGTTTGTGTCCATCCTTACGTCTTATGTTACTGAATATTTCAAAAGTCTGAATAAAATCTTTAAGTGATACGCCCACTTCACATGTGATATATGGCGAGAAGATACTCAAAATGGACCCACTGTGAATGTGACTCCACACACAGCATGTACGCAATTTTCGTGCGATCATCATGAAACTGTCTTGTATAGTCTGCGATCACGTTAACTAGAAAGGGGAGTCACACGGAGGGCGCTGCTTGGACTGACGTTTTTAGAATAGACATCTGATTAGATTTTGTAGGCGAAATCCCAACAGGTAAGCCTAACGTGATTGAGAAAAAAAGAAAAGTTAATAATTTGCAAAAATTGAACACCAAAATTTACTCCGTTCAGGCGGATTCGTATAAATCATGCCAAAGATTCGTCCACGAACTAAGAAATAGCTGGACAGCTTTCTTACATGATATCTGCTTCAGTTGTTAAGTATGCAAACACTAGCTTTTGGCCGAAAAGAGGTGACCCTTCTTCCTTAGGCCTGCGAGAAGATAGTCTTTAAAGGATTCTGTATGACTTCATACCCTTGTCGTCGCCTATAGTCCATACGCCATTTTTGATAAAAGTTAATGAATTCAAAATTAAATATATATTAAGTCTATATATATATATATATATGTGTGTATGTCTTCGAGAATAAATAGTTAAAATTCGCCTCAAAAGGGGTAACATTTTCTTTGTTCTTATTCGTTAATAACATAATGACATAGGGCCCAAGAGTGGAAGAGAAAAAGAAAAATAGATAGAAAAAGAGCGGAAAAATGAAAGGCACACTCAAGTACAACAAGTTTAAGTCCATTAACTTGAAGGGCTTCATTAAAACATTAACATAACTCTAACTATGATTACTTTAACCCTATTATGCTTACAATAAACGAAGGGAATGTTGCAACATATTCTGGTAAATAAATTGAGCATAAAGAAAATCATGAATAAAGAAAGAGTAGAAAATGTTTTTTTAAAGATTTTAGTCGAACTCTTCAAGGTAATAAGGAAGGAAAAGAAACAGGCGAAGATTGTAGATAAAAAAAAGCAAAAAAAAAAGCAAAAAAAAAAAAATCCAATTTTTATTAAATCTCCAGCATTATGATATTTAACGAAAGCCAAAACAACGATTACATTCTCACTGGTATTGCTGCTGTGGCTGCATAGCTGCTATGCTGTCAAACGGATGTGTTAAACAAGCTTAAGGCCATAAAACTACAGATAGACAAAGACACCATTACGTAAAAACTGCACAATAGAACAGCAATCTGGCGAACTATGTAGAAGCGCAAGAGACGATATTCTACAGGTGTAAGAACATTGTTAAAACAGTAACAACTATATAATAAAAGAGAAAAAAAAAAAAAGAAGAAAAAGAAGCAAAAAAAAAGAAAAAAAAAAAGAAGAAGAAGAAAATTCTATCATACATATAATATATTGTATTAGTGAGTGGGGTGTTCGGTCATACTCGAAGCGAATGTTTTTTGCATCGCTCGATGTCACTGAATGACAAAATGTATGAATGAATTAATGTTTGATGGCAGATTTTTTAAAAAGATTTTCATTTTATATTTTACAGGGATATATACAACTGTATATAAATATATATCTATATATATATATATAGATTACATTACATGTAGACTGTTTTAACGATGTTGTACGCTGTCGGCTACAATCACAGCGGAAACGGAAGCAGACATTGCCATAGCCTTTGCACGAATTTACAACAAGGAATTAAATTGAGAAAAGCAGAGGAAAACAGAAAAGCACTACATATTTTTATATATATATATATGTATGCCATTTACCAGCTAAACCATGGTCGTCTGCGCTATATAATAAATTTCAGAATATACAAAAAGGAAAATGTAGAAAATAATAGCAGCCACTCGCTACCGTATACCGGTGACAACAGACAAAGTAACATCCACACTATATACTTACTCTCCGTGCACCGATGAATGATAGCAGAGTAGACAATCAACGGCAATTTTCGATTGTTGTAACGGTTGTAATAGACCACAACCAACTAATGCCGCACAATATGAAATTATAGCACAGTGTTTAAATAGCTTTGAAAACAACAACAAAAATGTAAAAACATAAAATGATAAATATGTTGGATAATTTAAATATACATGGAAGCATCAAAGCAGAAAAAGCAGCAATCGAAAATTACATTAAGCTGCATGGGGGTGTGGCACCGAGTCGCTTTAGATTATTAGCTTCTATATCTTTCTTATAATCTGCACTTTTCGATTAGCATGGAATACTAGAACTTAGCTGATTTTTTTAACCTTAAGCTCCCTCCTTTACCATCAATCGCTACAGATGCATGTTACGCGAATTTCTCTGCCAGAACATTACTTGGTCTACAGACAGATAGTTATTGAAAACATGTCCATCCTCGATTTGCTGAGGGAAAACTTAACGATGGGATTATACCAAGGCGGCGATTTGCGAATTGGCCACTGTGGGCGTGTGATTTAACTCCCATAGTATACCAAGGCCCAACTCTATGCTGACAAGCGAGAAAGTTGGGAGCATTTGCTGGCAAACGTTCGTTACGATGTCACAGAAATAACGGAACTAACGTCGCACATACTGGTTAACAATTGCTGCCATCGGCAACGAGCATCTGTGTCAAGCAGAATTTCTTGACGAAAGTAATTTGACATCAAAATGAAGTGATTGAAATTTGAACCACGTGGGTGCATTCCTTGGACCTCGCTCCATACAATATTTCTCGTGAATAGTAAAAACCTTCAGAAAATGGTTTAATTGTTAAGATTTTATGATGAAAATTGATCCGTAGGAGCAATTTAGCAAAAATTTTAACTGCAAGGAATTTGGAACACAAAGGCCAAAATTTTTTGAACCTCACATATATAGTGGGTATCATGAAAGGCAAGTTGTTATATGGAAAGGAAGTTTAATTTCTAGTTTTTGATGATGGAAAAATAATAACATTTTTAAGGACTAGATTAAGTTTTCTAAATTTGGATCCCATCATATGATGTTTCGGGCATTCTTCAATATGCGGACTTTCATGGAAAGCATGGCTCTGCATGAAAATAAAGTGTAAATCTTAATATGTTGTTAACAAAATGAGCGAATAACTGTGCTAGGCGAGGTGGTGTAGGGTACTTAATGGTCGGTCTTTGTTTTAATAATTATTTACGTATTATTTAATAATTATTTTAATAATTATTTATTGTTATTCAGCAAAGACGAAAGCTTGTAATTTTTTAGTAGAACTACGGTCCGTCTTCACTTTCCAAGATAAAATTATCCAAAATGGCGATTTAATTAACATTTTTGAAACTGTAGTCACTGTTCGTCGCATCTATTATCGTAGTCTTGCCACGAAAACAAAGTCAGTGTAGTAATTGTCGTTTTTTTCTTTTCTTTTCTTTGCTATTGGCTTTTTTTTTTTTTTTAATTTCTTTTTTTTTTTCTTTTCTTTTCTGTTTC
>KK502541.1:448314-462036 GCA_000688735.1 Glossina austeni | reverse complement strand
AAAAAAAAAAAAAAAAAAAAAAAAAAAAAAACAAAATCACTATCAATCCAACTTCCACTACTTATGCATACATTATTTACAAACCTTATGTAACAGAAGGTAACGTAACATAACAATTTCATAGAGCAGAAAACATTTTGAACAGAAACACAATGAGAACGAACCTGCATAAAACTGAATAAAACTGTATGAATACATGTTTTAAATTGTAACCAATACATAATCAACTATTGTAAGGGCATGTTCGAGTAACAGAATAGCAGGAAAGTTACAGTGAAACCCAATATTTCATCTCACTCATCCACCTGAATGGCCGAGTAAGCTAAAGATCTCGACTCACAATTCAATCGTCGTGGGTTCAATGCTCAAGTGCATTAGAATTTTCAATAAAGCCCATAGCCTCAGATGATAATGCCTTAAGAGTTTATTCTTTGAATTTGTTCCTCTGTTTAAATTAATTTTAACAAAAACGATAATAAACTTCTCTCAGTAATTACTAAGAAAGTTTACTACTTTCTAACAAACACAGTTGCATGTAAATTTGAAAACGTAACAAATTGAAATAATTTTGCAATAATCGGCTCATCCCGAAAGCAGTACGATGCAGAAAATGTAATCATGTGTGAATGTAAAGCTCGTAATCATATACTGACAGTCTTTTAAAAATTTAAATCCGCAGATTTATTTAAATTTCTTATTATCCTTTACCCACCTGTTGCCAAGAAGGTACGGATTGGAGGCATATAGTAATTTGAACACATTTTCAGGAAAAGATCTCATTACTGCTCTATTGTACTGAATATTATATTATAATTATTATTATTACGTAAATTTGCCCAGAGAATAACTTCTAATACTAAAGTCTTAAAGCACTAGCATCTAAGGCTGTCGGGTTTATTTTTTTTTTTTATTAATGTTATTATTATTATTATTATTATTATTATTATTGTTATTATTATTAAAAACTCCACCGCACTTGAGATTTGAACCCACGACCATTGAATTGCTAGTCGAGACTCTTGCCTACTCGGCCACTCAAGCGGATCGTCATACTGGATAATACTACGACTATTCTTGTCAAAATATTCTAAAGTCGTACTGAAGCAAGTGTAGTTTTTTTGAGTTCGAGTATTTCACATTACGGGCCGATAACGCGCCGCTTACGTGAAAACTTTCTGTTCACTAACAATTTCTGCAATAGTCAGAAGGAAGCTTCAGCAATCTCATAAATTATATTTTGTTCTTTACCAATGTCAAATTTTTAAATAATCAGAGCATGTCCGTCCGTCCTTTTGTAGTGAAAGTTCTCCTGGCCACAAAAATTAAGATATAACTTTCATACTAAGCAAGAACATTTGAAGTTTATAGATACGGACTGAAATTGAATATAAGCCAAATCGATCGAAGTAAACGCCTACAATGAACCATTAAGCGCTAACATTATTTTCGGAAGCAAAAGAGTTGGGCGTTTTGCTCATTATTCACAAACTACTGCTACCATACTTATATAAAAATAGAAAACACTGGCCATTTACAAACAATATTATAGAGTATTTAAAGTTCAGCCTTTTTTGCGGGAACGGGGGAGGGGTGGTTGGTTGAAGTAAAGGTAGTATTTAGGTATAAAAAATATTGTATTCTTTTGTCTTTTGTTTTTCTATGACCAACCACTCAAGCGCAATGTCGGAGGATTCGCGTTGGTCTACTACTGGTCGGGAAACATTGCGGGTAACGGCGCGAGGAATGGGAGAATTCGAAGAAAAATGCGCTGAAGTGATTAAAAGGAAAAAAACTCCAATAATCAAAAAAGCCTTAAACCTTGCTGCAGCCTCAGTGAACATTTCAAATCGATTGTAAAGCTGAACTCTTATGTCTCTTCTCTTAAAAAGACATATGCGTCGGCTTGCCTTCACCCAGTGAACTCATCACTGGACCACCAGACGCCAATACAATTAAGTCGATCACTTAAGGCAAAGCAACTGAATGAAGTTCTTTCTGAGGGCGACAACGCTCAGTTATATAGGAAAAAATTCGTTCATTGAAGTCACATAACATCCACTTGCAACTCATAGTCCAACTTGTTGTCTATATTTACAAAATCGCTCCCACAATGTATAAAAACCTCCTTAGCAAAAGCCTCATAAACCAGTGTTCAATACAAAAAAGTACTTCAGTTGTTCGAAAGTGCCGAAGATGACTGGTCCATGTTCCTCTTAGTACATACATAGTCACGCAAACGAATTGTCCATGGTGAGCCTTAAACTGTTAAGCTGAGCTTCTTCTAAGCAATTGTATTAATAAACAGCAAAGGCCTACAATTCTTATACGGATATATTCAGCGCAGAATTCAATGTAAAATTAAGAATAATTAAGTTTTACTTGGAAAAAAAATTTTTTTATTAAATCATCAGATTTCAAAATATTTTAAGAACACTTAAGCTCTGCTTGTAACAATATTTGTGGATGTGGGTTCAAAACATGTGTGACAACTAAACTAAACTAAACTAAACTAAACTAAAATAATAAAGAGAATGCGATAGGAAAGTATGAATAGGTGTGCATACGGTAACGTAATGCGACGTAACAATGTAGTGCAATATCAGAACGCGGTTGTAAATGCACAAAAGTTACACCTTCTGATTAGATAAGGAAAAGGGAGACAGTTACGAAAACAACTCTTCTCTCTGGCTATAGAGCAATTCTAAGCAAACGTCTTTAATTCCCAAGTTAGGGGCTGTTCGAGGTACAGTCATCTTGTGCAATGTGCTTATTATTTGAACCATATAAATAATAAATGTGGAGACCCGCTCTCCGGCCCTTAAGAGTTTCTTTCAAAACAGTTTATGTATCTTGATCTTCATCCTGACATTCCTCTAAGAGCACCGCTTATTTGTACAATCACTCAAGTTAACCATTTATTCATTAATGTTCACAATTTGTTACTCTCTCAGGTACTTTTAGTGCACGGACACTTTGACCCCTACAAATATATATTAATTCAACAAATTTATTATTGTTTCTGTTATTAGTCCTATATGGACACTCTGGGGCATATAAATATAATCCAATTGCATCATTTAATAAATTCATAAAATCTTTTTTTGTTGGCATTTATCCTACAGGGACACTTTGGGCCTTAGTTACCAATCATTCGCTCTCAACCTTCATTCTTAAATAGCCAGACACCCAAACTTGATCGATGTTAACACTTTTGTCTCAGTGAACATCAACTCCTGAGTGCTGTTAACACTTTTGTCTCAGTGAACATTAACTCCTGAGTGCTGTTAACACTTCGACCGATCGAAAAGGCTCTTGAGTGGTTTTGAGGCTCTGCTAGATCGTTAAGTGAGTCCATTTCTTTCTTTCCTCTTGGCCTATAATTTACTTGGACTGACGTTGCTGACCGCCGAAAATTCTTTAATGTTTTAAGTTCGAATTAGAATCATCCCTGGTCGGAATGTCCGGCCTGTCAGCTGGTTTATTACCCCCAATTGTTGGTAGTCTTGTAATGTCTTCTGTTATTCTTAATACGTTCGATACCTAACTACTTCCGCACTATGGGTGGGAAACAAAATGAGGAGGAGCGGTTTTGATCGTCACAACCATTTTCTTCTTTTTTTTTTTTTTGGAATCATGGGTCTTGCTCTTAAATAACATCGAGCTATTGTTTGTTTGCTTCCTCAGGTTTCACTGTGTATAGCAATATCCTCTGGGGTATATTGCCTCTCGATATACGTAAATAAAGTTTGGAAAATAAACGATTGGTTGTTGTATGGGTTACAAAGGCAGTAATACCCACTAATACATACATATATATATATATATATATATGTTTATGCAACTGATACAATGTAGACAGTCTTTCATGTAATACGTACGTTATCAAGGGTATGTAGTATTAGTGTCTGTGGGAAGTTTCAATGTTTTCTGAATTTTTAGTTACAATTTTTCTTTTTTTTTTTTCTTCTCTCTCTCTCTCTTCTTGTTTCAGTGATATTATTATTTGTACTTTGCTGTATTACTGTTACTAGTGGCATGAAAGCAATTGCGGCAACAATTTTGATTAAGTTGAATTCTAAGAAAAGAGCTATATCTGCTTTATATATATATATATATATATATATATTTACACTAAAATATAAGAAAAATGCGCAAAAACTCGTGCATCATCTATACAAACGCAATTCAATCTCTTCTCTTAACGAATTTATTTAACCAACGGAAATTTATTATCTTTTTTATTGTTGGTTAGCTCGAATGCAACTGACAACAGCAATCAACATTTTATACTTTTATACGGCAAATACTACGCACATATCTAGCACATAGCTGAGGTTAAAACAATGAAGGGTTTCTTGATAAGTTTTGATTATTGTTTATTTGCTAACAAATCAATAACTATGTGATTGGGTTTTGAGCGTTGGTTGCTCACTATGGAAATAATAATAATAATAATAATGATAGTCGTGATGATGATGATGATGATGATGATGATGATAATGACAATGATAATGACGGTCATCATTACGATGATAATAATGATAATGGACTATTCGAAGTGATGATGTTCTTCATGGCATTGAAGTTATTTTTGCAGTCAAACGAAAGTAAAGAAAAACTTTTAATTAATTTCATAAAAGGAAACAAGTTTCATTTTCTATCCGCCTCCGGTTATACGAATCATAATTGAGTTTACAGTTTCAATTATTGCTTAAAACATACACCTATACACACACATAGTATATCACATTTATAACACATTCATAATAAACCCATTCGAACAATCAAGTCTAAGAAAAGTATACAACCGATATGTAGTGTTTAAGTGTATAAGTGTATAGTTGATATAGATGAGAATGTGTGTGAGTGCCTAATAAACTACAATTTATGTAGTATTGAATATTGAATGTGAACGCGAATTCGAATCCGAATCCGAGTGTCCGCGTACGCGTATATGGACGTGCATGGCAATACGCTCCTATATATATAGTGTTTTTATATTTGTATGAATTATGTATTGGCATCGGATGGGTTTAAGTATTGTGCAAACAAAGCTTTGCTACCATTGTTGCAACTGCACCTGAGTATATCGTATAGCATAAATAAAAGCACGTAACCAAAGAATATTTTTGTGCTTTCTTCAGAAGAAGAACATAACTAAAATATTAAGGATACGAAGTGAAAGAAATCCTAATAGAATGCATCTACATTTCCCTATACATACATAAATGCACACATTCACGTACTCAAAGGAAACATAAACATATTGTTAAAATAAATAACTTTTGAGAAATTTATGCATTCGTATGAGCGAATGTGTGAAAAATTCATTACATACACTCAACTGTTTTTTCATCAGCATTATTTACATCGTTCATATTCCGCCAATAAAGCAAAAGAAAGCAAAAAAAAAAAAAAACGATACGGTAATAATGTTCTTAATAAAGACATACAAATACGAATTATCCGATACCCTATAATCAAACCAAATCGCTTACTATATATATATATATACAGTGCTTATGCATACATACATTAACGAAGAAAAATTGAAATATGAATATGAACGAATGAATGAATGAATTGTATTTTAAATCAAAAGCTTAACTTTTCTCAATCATTTTCGAAAAATGAACAAACAATTTATGGCCTAATATCCCCTTAATTCCCTGGCAATGAGAAATTCTTACAGTGTTTAATTTGAATACTAAACTCTTATGCTCCTATTAAAAGTATCGAATGATTACTACTTTTAACTTTCAAATCATCTCTTACTCCTGGCAATAAAACGTCTGGTATAGCATTCTCTGATAATGTCAGTGCACACCAATTCTATTGACCACTTGTCTATAATGATTGAATGAGTGTAGGGTGGTAAAGAAAAAATAAATTACTGTGTGAAAGTGTAAAGAAGAATATCAAAATAGTAAGAAATGATAAACAAAAAAAAAAAGAAAGAGAAAAAAAAAAAATTGTGGAAATTCCCTAAAGAGCACTTAGAGAGCACATGATGAAAAATACGATATAATCCGATACCGAGGCAACCATGCAATTCAATCTTGAATAGAAAAGCACATACGTACGTTTATAAGCAACGAACGACCAGTCAGACATTTTGTAATAACACACACGCACACACAGTATACATTGAAAGGAAAATCAAGACATAAATGTTATAGTTTTGAATTATGAGAATGTGTTTGTGCATCATTTCCACAATCATTTTATGGCAATAGAAATTTTGCACACACCAATAAACATATTTATAGTACATACATATATTTATTGTATGTTTACTATATATAAGTGCATACACACCCATATACATACGGATACTTACTGCCTCTACTAAGCAACCGTAGAAATAAACAACGAAAGAATCCCTATACCATTATTACGTTGCATTACACACAATGAATGAAGCAATGAATGAATGAATGAGCAGCTGACTGACTGACTCACTGACTGACTGACTGACTGACTGACTGACTGCTTGAATGCTATTGTGTGCGGCTACGAAAGTGTTTTTAGTAAAGCCAACTCTTTTGTAATCTTAAAAAAAAAAAAAATTATCATTTCTTACCAAAATTTAAAACATGAAATTTAGATATAACTCACACTCTCTCTCTTTCTTTCTCGTCCACTCTCTTTCTTTCTCCCCCCCTCCCCCCGCCCTCACTCTTTCTCATCCTCTCCCTCCTTCCATCTTCTCTCACTCTCTCTCCCTATCTACCTACCTGCCTTTTCCTCGTTCTCTGGCTCTTTCTTTTCGTCTTCTTTTTGTAATATCTTACGTTATTATTACGTTCTTGTAAGCATCGTCCGAGGGTGAACTAGATTGGTCATTCCCGTCGGGAAGACTCAGACAGAGAACATTATTTGTGAAACTATCCAAATTTTCAACTGACCGTCTCTCTGTTTATTCCTCCATCGCGTATCTCTTTCTCTTGTTTGTCTATCTGTCATCTACATACTCGGTCGTTTGACTGATGCTCTGTCACTCATTGTCGTCAGTCCGTTCCTTGGCCAGGCAGTTCATTTACTTGTTTAATCGTCCACCTGTTTGTTCGTCCTCTTCACTATTCGTTCAGATATTTAGCCGCTAGTCTGTTTATTCTGTCGTCTCTTTGTTCGTCCGCTCATCTGCCCGCTATTCGCCCATTTTATATTTTTCTGTCTATCTGTGCTTTCCTCGATTACTTCGCCCTCGCCTTGCCCTCTTCGTTCGCAAAACTGTTCGTCTACCTACCTTATCGGCTGAGTTGATTGGAAACCCGAATATAATCTGTCTGGCTGTTTTTCCGTCAACAAGTCCCCATGTATCCATTCTTTTTTCCATCTCTTCGAACCTTTATTGGTGCGCTGTTCTCCTTATTGGCCTATGTCGGTATTTACTTATCTGTCTAATCGACCGCTTGCTTCTTCGATCGCAGTTTGGTTGCCCTTGTTCGTCACTGCCGTGTATTTCCGCCAGTCTGATTGTGCGCCAATGTGTTCTTTGCTCTATTTCTTCACCAGTCTCCTCCTTTATCCGTCTGTCTAACTTTTGATATTCTTCCTCTTGCACATTTTATAAACAAATTCACCTCATTTTTTGATCGCAACATTACTTTACTGCTTTTATTTTAACATTTTTTTTAAAAGAAGTAAAATTTTTCTCTGTTTTTCATGTTATCCGTAAATTTTCCCCCAGCTCTTGTTTTTTTTTTTTTGTTAGCTATGGACATAATTGTTTTTATTTCTGAAACAAAAACTTGGCATCTTGGATAAGTTATATACAAACCTTCCAGTTTTATATAGAATTGAATTCGCTTTGGGAAATGCCCTATATAGGACACCACAAAGGCCCTACTAACGTCCTTGTCAATATTCAAATTTCTTTGCTCGGAAAACGCCCGGCTGACAGCACAAAACACAAATATTATTATTGTTCATTAGCAGTAAAAGTAAATTTTATAGTATTTTTTTTTTTTTTCATAAACCTTTCACCTCTTGTGGCAGAAGGGTTTATTAAGTTTGTGCGGATGTATTCAACATACAGAAGGGCTTGAAGAAGACACATACCGATGGAATAAGAATCACTTGCTGAATGTATTTAAGCTTGTCTGTCCATCTGTGCTCCTTATGTTCTTGTGTTCAATTTAAAGGTCGGAGTTTTTCAAATATTTTGATAAAATTTGTTGACATGCTTTAGCCCAAAGACGAACACTATTGAAAATGGTTGAGGTCAGGCCACTTCTCATAACTTGTATTAAGAGAAGTGGTGGGCCGTGTCCCACTATGGTGTTTTTATTTATCTAATGTAAGTTTAGTTTATCTTTCCTCCTCTTCTCCTTTACTTCATTTCATTTTTACTGTTCTTTTTTTCCGTTTCCTACCACTATAAGCCACTGTCCTATTGTACTGAACATCGTTGATACCTTTCAATTTGCATAAAATGCTCTGTTAAAAGTAAAGATGTGCAAATCCTTTCACTTCTTTTTAGAGAAAAGTTCAAGTATGCTTGAAAAATAATTGGACAGACATGTGAGTTTTAGTTTTGCTCCATCATTATGATAAGTACTTCATTTTTATTATACATACAGACAATTTACTTCAATAGTTTTTTTTTTCAACAGATAACATAACAATTTATTTGAAATTTTATGGTAAATTGTGTTAAGCTACTAAATCCTTATTATTATTGTAGTTTGTTAAAAGAAAGCCAAACTATTACTTGGGTTTGTTTTCAATCATACAATATCTCCACCAATACAAAGAAAACTATTACTAAAATTTAGATAAATGCTTTACGACGTTTCCTATAACTCATAAAACGGATAGAACTGATCTGAGCTAAATAGAAAAAACAAAGTAGAAAATATATTATATTTTAAAACGAATCTTTTACTATCCGTAAGTTGCTAGTTTTATGAAGAAGTTATAGCGTAGACTACTTTCTTGTACAAGAGTACATTAAGTTTATGGGAATGTGTGCTACACCCAGGAAGACATGAGACAAACCCACCTTTTATAATATGTATAGATCACTTTCGGAGTCGATTTCAGGTTGTCTGCCCGTCTGTCCGTAGGCTCAACTATCCTGTTACATAACTACGCTAGTATCAAATGCAAATATGTTAGTGTGCAAATACAAAAAGACAATGAACACACATACAAAATTAGTAAATAGTGAACAAAAAATAACTCAATGATAATTATTATAAGAGATTTAAACTTTATTGCAGTATTCTATAAGACGTAGAGATACTCACTTACCAACTTTTGTAACAAATGTGTTAAGTTACTAGGTAAGTACTTGTCCAACTGTGACTTTTTCGATGTGAAAGTGCCATGTTTGAGAGTTTATATTGAAGTGCACGCAATATCGTTTTTGAAAATTTGAACAGGTGAAGTTCTCTGTTTAAGGAACGACAAGTCCGAAAAACTTTGCTCCAAAGACAATGTAAGGCATCGTTAAATCAATTATTCGAATTCAGAGATACCGAACAATAAATATCGACGATGAGGCTGAAGATCCATGGCGCCCTTCTATATCCGTTATGATTTGGCTGTAGCCTCGACGAGGAGAGATTACCAAAAACAACTCATGAAATTGAACCAAACCACAAATAAAATATTTCAAAAGTCATCATATAGTCATTTATGAGCATTATGGCCTGCGATTACATGTAGAAAAAACCCATATGCTCTGAACCCGTCGCTATTAAGGAACCAAAATGTGCTATGTTCCATAAACGTTGCCCCGATAACGATTTCTATACTTGAGTAGCGCTTGCACTTTTATCATTATATTTGAATGAAAACAATAAATATTTTTTAACATTTTCTTGAAATAAGCTCCTTTTCTACCTAAAAAAAAAAAAAAAAACAAAACGAAGAGAAGACAATAAGGAATCATTTATATATTTAACGAAGAAACAAAGTTTTCTATCAAAGCGCATGGAATTTGCTGGGGGAGAAACTTTTAAAAATAAATGTTTTAATGAGATGAATGAATATTTATATTGTTTGGTCAACTCACTCAAGGGTAGAGTTTTTCGCGATTTTTCATTCGGGCTTTAGAATGCAAAAATACGTATCAAAGATCCCATAAGTTATATATATTCTTGTCATATGTAAGATTCCGGACCATGTTGGTCGAGTCATGATGATGATCGAATTTTGTAAGTTAATGCTTCCGTTTGATTGTTGGGGGAGCATACACAATAGCACATGGACAAAATACAAAACCTAATGCTGCCTAATTCTTTATTAATAGTCGAAGACGAGTAACAATGGGCCCAAATAGATAATTGCAGATAGCCATCACCCCCCGAATAAGAGGCATGTGGTATGTATTAGTCTGAAATCAGAAGCACCTAAAACTTCAGTGTATTAATGTACGTAATCTGCCTACAAACATGCTCAACTTAAGGCTTATAAAAAATATTCAAGTAAAGCACCTCCTAAATGTTTGGTAAAAAAAAAACTACGGTTACGCCCATAACTACCACAACGCCTCAGAATTCTCATGCATTGTTTTGAGCTAATGGATGTTAAATGTTAGCTTTGTTTGCTTTTAATTGTCGGAAAACAAAATGCGATGCAATAGTGACTAGAGGACAAAGAGAGTCCAAAACCCCTTGAGTTACATGCATTTGTTCATAAACATGCAACGTTTTCTTATTGGTCTAAACACCCTCTAAAGTATTCAAAAATAATATAAAATAGGATTAAAAAATTATTAAATTCTTCAAAGGACCAAAAATCGTAAAAGCTATAGAGCGTTTTTTGATCACATGCCCATCCAGTAAAGGCGTAACACTTATCGATTCAGCGCACAACTAATGGGTTGCGGCCATCGTCTCTCTATTTCTTTGGTTTTCCTCCTCCATCACCGTATTGCACGAATCCCCTGAGTTATTGGTCATAGTAAAAAAAAAAAAAAAAAAAGGAAAGGAAAGAAAAGAAAAAACATTCCAAACGCAGTAGTAGAACCGCATCACCTGTGTTTTCAGTGCATCGGATAACTTAGCAAGTATCAAAGACAATTGAAAATTGTGAAGATTACATTTTTTGCCATACGGAAAGAATTTTATTTACTGCGGCCTCGCAATGCTTGAGCGGGCATTCCAAACGATCAAGATTCTTACGGTTGTTCTTACTTTCTATGCGCGGATTTTTCTATTACTTGACTGAACAGAAAACCCAACGACTCGTTTGAATGTCATATGAAATTTTATTAAAGAAAACTTATCTTCTCCACTTCAAGCAAATTTTATTTTATTCCCCCTCATATTAAACACCAAGTAAATAGAATAAGATCCCATCCAATCGACTGCTAATTCATCCCCGTCACGATAACCTACGGAATCTACGGAATTAAATTTCCTATAATAAGCAGTCGTGGCAGTTCATCTCTTACTTAGGTTCTCATCGGATGGTAGGGAATCATTTTCTTACGTGATGCTTCTTCTTCTTAGGTGATGGTGGTCTGATGACGGCTCGATATAGAAGGAAGAGGATAACCATTCTTCTTTTCGTCTACGCCCCTGACCGAAGTCGAATTATCATCGCCAATCGATTAATGCTCACTTTCGAAGTAAGTCAGTCCTTGCATTTCGTATACTTGCAGTATACAAAATATTTGCAATATTCAATAAAAAATTGACTTCAATTCAATAATGAAATTAACAGATTCTGACAATATTTAGTCTACATTTAATATATATATTTTTTTTTTTTTGTTTGTAGAAAAGAAATGGATTAGGCCGGTATGCTTCACTTTAGAGCCATAATCCAGTAACGTAACTAAAGTTTCTTAGATTTTTTGATTTTTTTTTTTTTGATTTCTAGGTTATGTTTGAATGAACAGTGCATTCTTCATTTTGTACTTTTAATATATAAAAATAATTTATAACTGGGTGTAGGACGAAAACCGACTTTGGCTGTCACAAGATGAAGAAAATTTTGTATTACAAGTTTTCCAGGCCTTTAAACCAGCTGCCTGTTGCCAGCATAGGACGATTCAAAATAGAATAGAAATTTCTTAGAAATTGAAATCCATCAAGAGTTGCTTTATTTGAAACTTTAGCGAACAACCGCAGGGAAAATTTAAATTTTTATTCTCATTTTTTTTTAAAAATTGTTGTTTTAATAAATTTACTTTCAACTATAAACTCACGGGCCAATGCAAGTAGTTACCTTGCTTTAATCCAATAATGACTAATCGTAGTAATCGTCGTTACTTTACTACACATTCCGCGATCCTTTATTACGCTTTGGTAAGTTTTAGCAAAGAGCAAAAAAAATTCTCTATCTCTTCAACACGTAAAAAATTTACCGCATAATACGATTATCTCATTTATTTTTATGGACTAAGCACGTTTATCTATTTCCTTCCATCTTTTATTCATGCAATAAACTAAACTTTCTCATTTAACATATCTTTTGATACCCTACGCTACGTCGGTAGTGTGTATTAATGGCAGCCGCATATAACATCGAGAAGAATTTCGGACTCTTATTATAACAATTAATGCGGAATCGCTTTCGCAATTGATTTGGGCTTGTTTTTCTGTCCGTTCGTCCGTTCAATTGTTTTTGTGCTCATTCTTTAGGAAGCAATTCCTGTTAGTATTCTACCGATATTTGCTTCACCGATAGGTTCAACTCAAAGACGAATTCTTTTAAAAAGGTTTTGTTTCGAAGTATTTTCGCTAGTACTTCCCATTTATAGCTAATAATATTTCGGTATATAAAAGTTGGAGGTAAAAAATTTGAATCGGATGCTTCAATTTTTTGAACTCCCTCTTATACCCCTTCCCATCCCTCCCACTTCCTCTTATACTCCCTCTTGCAGTCTATCAAGCCATTATATCACAAAAAAGTCTAATAGCAAGGTGAACGAGGATACTACCTCACGTAACGGTTCCGGGGATGAAAAGTCTATCTTCATATGCCAAAAAAACTTTTTTATGAAAATTGATGCCTAATAGTAATTTGAACATAAAAATTGACTGTAGCTTATTTAGACCCCATATGTCAATGAGGAGTCGATGTAAGAGGCAGGCCGGTGTCTTGGACTTCCTTCAATTCTCTCTCTCGCTCTGCTAAAAAGTCCACCTTTCTATGGCACCAGCCTACAATTCTAAAGGTCCCGACAAATTGTAAGCCATTATATATAAGGCAGCAGCAACAAAGTTGTAGTATTTTGTGAGGAGGAGCGAGTGTGGCATCTTGTATCCATTGCCAGAACAGTGTGCCTTTACACGCAGATAAGATATAATTTTTCACATTTTCGCATGGCAATGATAGGCGAGGTAGTGTAGTGTATTTAAAAATCGGCCTCTTCCGAGTAAAATACTCTTATTCGGTTCTTCTCAAAAAAACCTTGAATTTCATTCTTTCAGCTGCTGCAAGGTATTCTCTTCCTGATTCTTGCGGTTTATAAAATTTCGGTAAGGTTAAGCTGTTTAATTAAAATAAGACTTTTTTGTTTTTTTTTTTTTTTGCTTTCTTTCAAGTATAATGCTAATATGATTAAAAATTGTTTGTATGTGCTCTCTTTACTTAATCTATTGTACACAACTGTCACTTAAAGCGGAGGTAAAAAAAAAAAAAACAAAACAACAACAACAATTAGGAAAAAGATAGAACTTCAATTTATTACCAGCACGTACACTATACATAAATCAGTAGAAAGCAAAAACCATATATATATATGTATATACATATATA
>KK502541.1:426763-436763 GCA_000688735.1 Glossina austeni | reverse complement strand
TAACGGAATTCCGTTAATTAAGATCTCTTTTCATAACTCTCCGCTCCGAAAGAAAATATATGAAAAGGGTTTTAACAATGCAAGGAACCACAAGATTGCGTCAATTGACAACGGAAAACAATACGAGGCGGCATTGTGAAGGGAAAGGAATAAGATACAGGGTAAGAAATAAATCATATTATTTTTAAGAAGCAGTAATAGAAAAAATAAAATAAAATATCACAAATATCATGAACTTAATATTTAAGAGGTTTTGCGACGTCGAAGTGAGTAGGAATGTAACCACGGGCAATGGCTTAAGGGAGCAGCAGATATGTAGGTACGGACTAACGGACAAACGGACAAAAGGACAAAAGGACAATACTAATAGACTATGAGACTGTTAGATAAGACACGCCGTTAATTATATATCATTTGTATATATATGAAGTTTCTGTTATTTTTTGTGAGTGTAACTGGTTTAGCCAGGCGGTACAAATAAAACCCAAACTCTATACACCATCACAATGTCCTTGTAGCTATAATGGGTGGTTGATTGGCAAAGAAGAACACATGCAAGTACGACCGAAACTTATTGCAGCCACTCCTTGTCTCTTCCTACTTCTTTCTGACCAGCACCGTAATACACCTGGAGGTAGCATCCCTTGAGTGACACACACACATAAGAATAACAAAGATAAAAAATGCTGATGGGCATTAAATATGCAGCCCAAGTCTGATTGGCACGGTTCGCTTGAACAGAACATAAGAAGATGGACCGACGGACAAACAAGCTTAGATTCTATTGGTATAAGAAAAGGAGCTACATAGGAGGCGATCGAAATCGTGGTCCGATCCGAACAATTTTCAATGACGTTCCTTGGCTCAAATAGCAAATTTCATCAAAAGATGTCAAAAATTCCTCTTGTAGGTTGGACACAAGTATATAAAATGTATGGACGGACAGATCGATTCAGAAGTACTTTCTGAACATAATAACGAAAGGTAGATTCATTTGAAGTTGTCTTGAGTGCTGCATGCATCCGCACAAGTTTACTATATCTTTGGAGAACAAGTGGCATTACCTTCCAAAAAGAAAAGAATATTTTTCGGAATGGTGGGTAGCAGCCATTCGCTCTAAGGCGAATATATTCTTACGAATTGTTCGTATTAATACTGAGCACCATTTAATTAAATATTCTGGCACATTCTGAAATTTTTGTTTTGTTATACTTTTTAAATTTAAAAGCAGAATATTTAATTAGAAGGCACACAGCAAAGAAATCCTTTAAATTTATTATTAAACTTTTCCTTTACATGTTTTTTTTTTCTTTTTTGTAAATAAATATTTTTCTCTTTCTCTCCACACATTACTTTATACATATTATTCTCAAAATAATAATTATTCTCTTTACCTCAACGTTGATTTGCTGTTGATGGCATAACAACTGCTTATGTATTCTTTTGTAATATTTCAAAACGGGAATTCAATTTAATTTCATACAAACCTAGAAACTAATTAAATTTATCATCACAATTGCTTAAAAAAATTACGAAAAAAAAAAAAAAAGATTAGTTAAATATTATAGATATAGACAATAACAAACTTCTGTTGCCTTATTTAATATTTAATTGTTATTTTATTATTATTATTATTATTATATATGTTTTGTTTAGTTTACATTTTTTCATTTTGCTTTTATATAACAAAAATAATAAACGATTTTTTGTTTTTTTTAAATAAATTAATAGAATTATGTACATAATTTATGTTAGCACGCAGGGCTTGTTTTTTTTTTTTTTTTTTTTTTAAAATTTTTTTTTTTTTTTTTTTTTTTTTTTTTTTTTTTTTTACGTAGTTTGGCGGGAGTTTTTTTTTATCTCTTGAATTTTTTAATCATTTGTCATACAATTTACTTTAATTTTGTGTTAATTTATTACGTAACGCGTATATTAATAATAAAAATAAATAATTTGATTTTTGATTATAAGCCTGTATGTGTATGCAGGCATGTGGCTTACACCGAATCATAAACACCAAAAACCACCAATAAAAACTCTCTGAACTATAGACGGTCTTGGTCTCGACTTTTCTAATGATGTTAAATTTTGAATCGAATCCGTTTCATTTGAAAGTAACCGAAAGAAATTTTAAGTCATGTCTTAATCTTCTCAACATTTAAGAGAAATTTTAGATTCCAATATTATTGGGTAAGCAAGCATTCAAACACAATTTACAATCAATTGCTATGCGAATAAATTATTTATAGTCGTTTTAGTAAAAAATATCAAAAAAAGAATTATATCCGTACCCGTCTTAGCGCACTCTGGGCTCAAATTTCATGCCGATATTTTCCTGACTAAATATACGAGCCAAAGGTTTGCTCTAATTTCGTTTTACGGTATATTTGCTAAGTGGCCATCTACTGCAACAAACACTTTTCCTCATCTGATTTTAGTAAACTTTTCAGTCTAGTTTTCGATGAATACTGGACTTAATAGACATACGTTCGCGATTTATAACTTTGATGCTTTTAATGAACATTCGCTATAAACATTGCATCAGAAGAAAATTTTAATACGGTATCTGCTGTAGGACATACCCGAGCGATATTTTAAACGGTTCATTTCTTCAGCGAAGCTATGAGGCAAAGTGTGCCTTAGTCCAGTTCTTTAGTAATAAAGTGTCTTTCATTAAGCGTTTTATTCTTTAAAATTGTTGAAAACATATATTTTTTGTATTATTCCAGGTGTGAGAACATCCAGCACAATTTGCCGTTTCCTCATGATCCGCATGAGTAGCGGAGTAGGTAAGAATCACCACTACCAAGCTTGCAGTGCTTGAAGGTTCCAAACTCAAGTGTAGTAAAGAGTTTAGTTTAGTCGTGGCTTATAGTAATCGGTAAAGGCATAAGACGCTACGCTGCCCTTCATTTCCCCATTTCTTGTTTTTTTTTTGCTCACCACCATCGCCAGGGAACAGTGATTGGTCCTATTAAAAAAGGAAAAAAAAAAGAACACCATGCAGTGGTTCGCGATTTGTGAAAATTTTGACCAAAGTTGCAAGCTCTGTATCAACAGAGACTTATGTCGCCATCACCCTTTTTCTATTCAGATCGCTACGGGCATGTGGTTTAATATCCATAAATAATTTTTTTTTTTTTTGTTGGCCAGATCTTAACTGACAAACTGCATACTTTCGAATATTTGGATCGGCATTTGTCAGTCTATCATAGAGGCAGTGCAACTAATGTGGGACAAAGACATTAATAATTAGAGGCATTGTGTACGTCAGTGCGTGCAACATTGGAGCGATAATAACTGCAATGTTTAAACCTAAAAATTGAAAATAATTTACTTTGATACGTTGAGACTGTTCTTCTCAATTTTTCCAAAAATATCACCATCACGCTTAGCGAAAGACGCTCCATTTAAGAACAATTTCAAATGAGTGGCTGTCTTAATGAAACGTCTTACGAAAATTGAAATTGATTTCAATTTCATTAAACATCCTGGCCATGTTTCGGGTTACACTTTGCTTTAGTAAATAATTAATTTGAGTTTAAACACACATCTGTCCTATTAAACTTTTCTCACAAATTTGATATCAATAAATGGTTTATTGAATAAACAAATCAAAGTTTGCTTTAGCCAATAAGCAAATTAAATTATCAATTGATTCGTAGATTGCAAAATATTGAAGCAAAATTTCAAATCGATACTTACTGCAGCAAAGATTCGGAACTAATATTCAAACAATGCCTAACCTTCTGTTCGAGACAGATTTCAACCATAGTTGCTTTAGTGACTAAATGAATCATTCAGATGCTAAATAGATTAACTCGATAAAACGAAAAGTAGACAAAAGTGATAGAGTTTAGTAACGATAGAAAATGAGTTTTTTAAGCAATAGTTCATTCAATAAGTTCATAGGCGAAAATCGAATGTATTCATTAACATAATCTTCTTCATAAGTAATACTCATATGAAATATTAAAATATTTCTTTTAAAGATTTGGACAGTTTGAAAATCAAACGTCTTCGTCATTAGTGGCAGCATTTATGCAACATCCTACGAACTTATTGAATGATGTGTTATTTAATTTCTAAAAAAGGAAATTCAGAAAGTATAGATTTACCATATGTGTCGCATTCAGTGGTGCCCAAACCTTAAATCTGGGAAAAATGGTCATTCAAATGTTCGTTAAGGGCCCGAATAAGTTGCACTTATTATCCGACTTGTTACAAAGTTAATATTTCGACGCAAACTGAGAGATCCTTCCTCCTACTTCAAATTTCACTTTCATAGCCAAGTAGCTAGAAAGCGCTGCTATCAAGTCAATCTTCAATGCGGTAGATCATATTAAACTGATGCTATGCAAGACATTAACAAATTTCAAAATGGCTGCAGCTAATCCCTTATGCTTTCCCCCCAACCTTTTCTTTCCGTCCATCTGTCCATTCCGACCATCACTGTCTTAGCCGTATTGGTGATATTCTCGGAGCGATTGATCATATACATGCAGTATATAAAGCGTGTGTGGGCTCCCAAGCCAACTGTAATTTTCATTCATTTGATTTCGTCAATTCCGAACCTCTCAATAATTGTTCATAACAAAAAACATATATGCGTATATAATTATTTAGTGCATTCAAAAATGTTTCATGCTTATCCGCAAAGAGTATTTAGTTTATAAAAACAATCAGTTAATCGTTTCTCTCGCAAAGCAACTAACAAAATTAATATACTTTTAGACTCGATTATTGCAAAACCCACTCTTTAAATAGTTGTTATGATAATTTTTAATGTACTGTTATTATCTATGCATCAATAAACCATTGAGTATGCACATGCACACTCGCATACGTTACATATTCAGGCATAAATAATTTTTAAAAGGATTTTATATTCATTTTTGTTTTTGTTTTTGTTTTCGTTTTCTCTTTTTTTTTTTCTTTTTTTTGTTAATATTTTCATTCTTTGCTTTAGATGAGAAAAAAAAAAATTTGTTTTCCATTTAGTTAAGTAATTATTTATTAATTCTCCCTCTAGTATTTGGTATTGTTGTTTTTGTTCTTGTTTATATTTAAATTATTGCAGAGAGAGAAAAAAACCAAAAAGCTTTTAAAATATATCTACTAAAGTAAGAAGAAGAAGAATAAAAAAAGAGATGGTTTTTAAGCCATTAATTAATCAACAGCAGCAATAAAAGTAAATTAATAATGAGTTCGTCAATTAAATTAAAGAACTGCATGCCGTTACCTTTTCTCTCTTTCCTCTTTTTTTCTTTTATGCATTCTATTCTATATCCTTGTACTTCTTCTCCATTTCCCAGGGAATAATAATAACAACAACAACAACAACAACAACAACAACATGTAAATGCAGTAAAAAAGAAAAATTTAACCAACTCAGCAATTCTTTTAATTAGCGCGACTTGTGTTCAACAACACAGCTGCCGACGACTAATTAGTCACGTAAGCAACTGTAAATGTGTTAAGCTACGCTGATGTATGCTTCACCGACACATAACATATATAATAAAAAAAAAAAAAAGAGAAAAACTATATACGAAACTTTTAAAATGCGAATGTGTTTGTGTTATGCAATAATTTAAAGTCATTCGCGAAGATGAATTTTCCATTTTCCACCTGATCATCGATCACTTTTAATGATGGCAAACGTAAAGGAATACTTGCTTCAACTTCACAGGCATTTTTAAAAAACTTATTTTCGATGATATTCGCAAGCCTATATATATATCCGATATTTGATTGCAAGATAAAGCGAGAAAGAAATGTTTCTCAATATATTTTATATCGCATTCATCGGTGTTCTAGGTATCGTTTCCGAATCTGAAGTTAATTTTTGAAAAGCACAAATTTGACTCCGTCGCAATGGTTTCAAAAAGAAGGCGAAAGGACACGCCAAAGGCCGTTTCGCTATTGTTACTTTACCTCCTCTGGTCCTCTGAAGAGGATTTTCATGCTGCAGAAGATCCTAAGATTCACGGAAGATTTGAATTTTGTGCCATTCGTCCGGTAAAGCGTTGCTAATGGAAAGAAGGGGAACGTAACAACTGCCAGTTCAGAGTTATTAACAACAGTATGATTAGCGTTCGTTGACTAGATTATGATGCTAAAGTCACGAAATGAATCATTTTCAAGCGTAAGAGTCCTTTTCACCATTCTGGCTTGCCAACGGCAAAATTGTTGTATGATCAGAAAATCTTAGGGGTAGGGTGAGAAGCGAACGTATTTACGAGATGTCACGGGCATCAGGCATCATCTAACCATTTCTCTGCTTCCCTGATTACCTAAAGAGTAGATTGCTAATCTACTTGCGCATAATCATTCGATCACAATCGCATAAATTTTTTACTCTTTAATCTCGATCTTTTATTAACCTTGAAGCTCGATATTGGAATTCGTTACCGGTGACTTTGAAATGCTTTGATGATTCCCTGAATACTTATCCAAGGAAATTGACCACTTTCTTAAACACATAAATTTATCTTGTCGGTGGCAGAAAATGATTGGAATAGGGATATTATAGAGTAAGGTGAGTACAGTTGTAGCCCCCAGTGCAATAAGAAACACCCTTATATTATAAATTCTCTTGCACATGATATTTACTAAGCAAACCTTGCAGTTATTGATTTATTTTAATGTGAAGAACCACTCAGTGTATGTTACTGCTTCATCTAACACCGGACGGGCACAAAGAAGTGAAGAAAGAAAAAGCAACAGAGAAGCTACCTCTGCCGACTGAGAATCCACTATAGCTGCGACTAATGCAAGGTGTACCGCATTCGCGACTTGAAGCCGCGAACATTGGCTTAGTAAACGCGATGCTTACTTACGCGGGTATTCATTGCCGATTGGTCTGTTGTTTTGGCCTATGGTTTCATAGTTACAATAATAACAATAATAAATTAAATCAAATGGGGCGAGACAGGAAAAACAGTTATTGGTGCTCGGTATCACGACTTGATAGTCAAATTTTTCATCTAAATCGCGAGGTATAGATGTGGATCACATGCAATTGCAAGTGCCGTACATCGCGAGATATAATTCAGTTACTACATGCGTGAGCCTAATTTTGCGCGAATTTCGGGACAGTTTGCATATTTAATGCATAAGATCTGACGCTATTAGAAACCAATAAAGGCTTTGAAATGAGGACCGCAGCATCTTGCATACTTGCGACTTAGTTTTTCTCCCGCTTCATATCAGTAATTTGCGTGACAATTTGCAGGCGGATTCGGTGGTTAGTTTCTATTTAGCTATGTTGGCGTGATGCCTAAATTCAAGGATATGGTCGAAAAACGATCTAATTACTGCATGAGTTATTTGCTACTCCCGCGAATTTTTGGATCCCCTTTACATAAAAATTGGACGCAAGCAACAAAACTTTTACGATTAGGTACATGAAAAAGCAAGAAACTCCCTGCGGCATAGGTATAAAAGTATGCGAAACTTTTTTCTCTGGATTCTTTCAAAAGTTCTTCTACACATCATAAGAAATACATTGCATTCGTCAGATCTTTCCATTGCTGTATGCATCTATGCTGATCTATACATAAAATAAGCACATTCTTGATCAATATAAATGAAGCATTGATTCACTAATGACTGGGTATCTGTTCTTCTTGTTGACTTCATGTCGATTATAGTTTCGAACCAAGAACCATGAAGCATGAATAAACGAGTACGCAAAGGATCGCGATTAACAACTCAACGTTCGCAGGTTTAAATCTGAAATGCATTCGAGCATATGATCTAAGTTATCCGGCAGCCTTTAAATTCATACTTTGTAAGTTTAATCACAAAAAATATATGGACAATAAGTAAATAAATGACTGTTTCTGCTTCTTTTTCTCTAGCGGGTTCTAAACTCAGGCAGAAAGTCTACTTGTAGGTCCGCCTGTAATAAGCAAGAAATCGAAAATATTCCCCTTTTTGTTATCGTCTTTTACTTTTTAAATTATGTCTTCTTCTTTTCCTTCTCCATCTTCCAAGAATTCAGCGAATTACCAACAGATGGTTTTGGGGTCACATCCAGCATAAACGATTCAGTGCGAACACGAAATTCGTTACCCGAAGTTTTAGTTGAAGTTCTTCGTATGTTCTCGCATTAGTCACGAAAAGTTTATTTTTTTTATTTTTTTTTTTTCTTGTGTTGTTGAGTAAAGTTGGACTAAGCCAATAAATTTGTGACTTATATGTGTGAAGTGCAATACTTTATTGACACGAAATTTTATTTAATAACTTTTACAATAAGTTTTATGGAAACTCGGTTGTCAATTTTTTACGACTCAATACGGAAAAGTCATTAACCCTTTGCTTTCCTATGTCGACTATGTAAACTCCTATCTCGAAAAAAGTCATACACATAGAGAGATTAAGGAGTTGGCTGTGGGTAAAAAGGAAAGTTTAACAAACAATGCCAAGTTTTTTAGCTCGTGCAACTGCTTATAAAGTGCTGCCCAAATGTCTAGAAATACAAAGAAGAAGGCATACGATATGTAATACGTCAAATACGATATACATATAAATCAAACGAGTGGTTTCTCGTTCAGTTTTGAAATCTAATATCCAGGAAGAATGTGCTTTCGCTTACATCAAATCGTGCTTGAACCAAATCTTCTTACATCTGACTTCCCTTGAGGTTAAAATTTGGCGAAATCTTACATTAACTTACATATAGTAAGACTTGGTAAACTACACAAAATTGTTTTTTCTTTTATACTGAAGTGAAGGCAAAGACATTACAATACACTTCTTGTGGGCATATTTTGGATCAAAAAGTGGTTTTTATTATTAGTCAAAAAGTCGATTTCAGTTTCAGTTACGCAAGAGACAATATTTGCAATTTTTATTGAATCAATTTGAAGGATATTTTTGCAAAATTTAACAAAGGATTCTACAAAGTTTTCCTGCTCTCTCTCTCTCTCTCTCTCTCTCTTATACCGTCTAAGCCCGGTAAACACCAATTTCTTTAAAAAAAAATAATAGAAAAGAATATCAAATAATTATTTCTTTAAAATTCATTGTCATGTCTTTGTCTTTTCTCATATATTAATTTAAAATTTGTTTTAAAAATACTTGGATATTAACTACAAAGGAATACATAAGTAACAAGCATTCTACATTTTATTAGTTTAATAAATAGAAATGAAAGTTAAAGAAGAAAGAAATTGTTGTTTATTTTCAAGAATTCTTTGACATTTTACGCAACACAACAATAAATATTCATTTTAATTATTTTAATAATTTCCAATTATGTGCTTCAAAGCAAACATTTTTTTACCTCTCTCTTCTACGACATTGGAGTAGAAAAGAAAATATTAGAAGGAAGAAGAAAAAGAAAAAGAAAGACAAAAAGAAAACCTTAGAAGATAAGAAGATCTTATCTTATTTCTACTTGTGGGAGATTTTTCTTTTCTCTCGTAACTTTGCTGCCCTCTTTTAGTTTTGTTAACAAATGAAAACTATTTGTTATTCGTAACCTCATTATTTAAAAAAAAAAAAGGAAGAGAAAAAAAAAAAGTTCGGTAACTATCTACAAAAATTATCGATATTTTTAAGATAACTTAGGTTTATGCAAAGGTTCTGTTGTTTTTTTTTTTTTTGTAATCTTCTCATTCATTTACTTATCTATAAGTTTTTGGTTCTGTTAAATTTTTGCTAAAGTTTTTTATTTTTATCGATAGATATAATTGTTTTAGATTTAATATTAAATATACGATATGATCTTAGGTTTAGTGATAAAATATTGCATTTTTTTTTTTTTTTACAAATTTATTATTTTATAACTATTATTATTTTCTTTTTTTTTCTAGAAAAAGGATATGGAAACAAAACAAAAAAGACATTGCGTTCGTTTAGTTTTGGCCGAATCGAGTAATACGTACACCTTTAGCTGATATACGATATTTGATTATAAGATAAAACATCGGTCGTATATCGTATACCGTATTGTTTGGATTATAACACGCACCGTTTTACATAGAAAAAT
>KK502541.1:398054-415826 GCA_000688735.1 Glossina austeni | reverse complement strand
TACTCAAAATACAATATAATGCGCCAATCACACGCATAAACACCATCATTGCTCCACAAACAAATTACGTTTATTACAAAAGAAAAAGGAAAGCCGCAAGTTACACCACACAATCTTTACAAATTTTATAAATTTGCTTGGGACGGACCAGCTGGAAAGCCCTGAATTGCAGCCTGACTTATAGCAATAGACATCTATTTGGAGTGGCTGTACGTACATGGTTTGGCTTTGCTTTAGCCTGTCGAAGTTTGACTACAACACTTGAGGCAAGTTCCCTATACTTAATTAATTAGTATTGAGCTCTTGATGAGCAGACCATTAATGGCAGAAAAATTTCACAACATCTAACTACTTTACTGTAATGCATACTTTCCAAGCTACTGATGGATTATCGCTAATAATACAAAAAAAAAAAAACGCTTATGTCCTTTACACATCTATCCATCTGTCCGATGGCTGCAATGAAACTTTATCCGCTTAATAAAGCTTAAGGGATCTCAGTAACTTAGGACGAACTTATCGCCCATCGTTCTTTTAACACGTAACATATAAAGATGCGCCTCACACACAATCTACACAATACTTTGACGCGCTTATATACAGCATATCACACATTTCATATTTTCATGAAAACATTTAAGCGATCAACATACGTTTGAGTGATGCTGTGAGATACATGCGATGAAAATATCATTTGTTCGAACCATAATATGTTCTTAGACAATGAATATTATCAGTAGGAGTATATTGTGGGTATTTATCTGCACATATATTATTTGCATGTATATATGTGTATAAGCAGAAAAGCCCTTTTATTTTACAGATATTTATCCAAACAAATATCTCTAGAACAACTTCGGAAAAATAAAAGAAAATAAAAAATAAAAAAAAAACGATTTCTATTTTCTATTCAAAAAGATAATTCAATGCAATGGGGAATAGGAAGCACAGAGAGAGAGAGAGAGAGAGAGAGAGAAGAAGAAGAGAGAGGGAGAGAAAGAGAAATAGAAATAGAGAGATAAATAGCGAGTAAAGAGTAAAAGGTATGTTTAGAGCCAACGCTTAGACCACTTATTTTTAAGTACATACTTTAACATCTATCCATGGCCAGCACTTGAGCTTGAACAAATGTGCAAATAAGATTCCATTGCAAGGCACATTTATCTTTTTATTGCTTTTGAAAAGAGCAAGCGTCGGCAAAGTTACATACATAGAAAAAGCGACGGGTGCATTAAAAGAAACTTGAAAGAAAACTAAAAGGCGAGCAAAGAAAAATTTCAACAGCAAGAGCAATAACAAGAAAATATATGGCATTATTTTCACTGCATTGCAGACTGTGACTAAACACTAAAATTGCAAATGCATATACACGCACATATCTACGCATCTATAAACGCATATTCTTTAACTAAGAGAGAGAGAGAGAGAGGGAACTCACAGCACACACACACACACACACACATAAAAATAAAAGGAACTTATAAAATTTATGAGAAGAAGACATAGACCAGAGAAGGAGTGCACATACACATAAAGGTAGAGTGGCTTTGTGTAATATCGTACATATGTATAAACATTACAACATTACACACGCACTATATGTGAATGTTTTATAACAAAATCATACTTTAATGCTTACAACCAGCTCTTCATAAACAGTCACAAGAAAGTAAAACTCCACATGAAGGGACAGAGAGAAGAGAGGAAAACAGTAAAGTAACGTTCACAAGCAAACGCAACAAACCAAAGATTATACTTTTTTTTTTCTATAATAGAAAGAAAACAAACTCCAGAACAATATATGCATTCATATAACATACGCATATAAATATATTTACACACATATATATATATATATATATATATGTATATGTTCACATATGTGCATATATATATATATATATATATATATGTATACATATGATTTTGTGGAATGAACGGTGCAAATAAATGCATACGTTTTAATTGCAGACTTTTCTCTCTTAGTTTTTCATTTCACTTGAAGTCAAAAGAAAAGTTTTTGGGCGATAAAGTAAAAGTAAAACAATATTTATGTTGATTTGATGAAATTTATACGCAGCAGACACATCCACATACAGCCTCCACCGCAAGAACGTTTAATAAAGATTTATCGTAAGTATGTTATTATGTCGTTTGTTTGGCGTGTAAATCTTTTAAAAAAATTTCAAATTTAAATGAAAGAGAAATTTTGGGTCAAAATGAAATGCGAGTGAAGTGCTGAAGTCGATAGCATGACTGATAGGAAGCCTTTTCTTAGACGTGGTTCTCACTCTTATGGCAGTGGTAGTGTTTTTTTTTTTTCTCGAAGAGTTTTTGCAACATATCTTTAGTATTAGTTGCAATCCGTTCATTCGTGTCTTTGTCCATCGCTCTGATCGTCCTTCCTTCCATCTCCTTCCAACTCTGTTCCCTACAAGATTACTTATCCACCCGACTACTCCTTCCGCCGGGCGAAAATCCATCTGTTTGGTTCTCTAGCTTCTCGCTTGTGCACGCCCGTCTATCTTAACTAAGCCTATTCATCGGGCCGCCTTCTCCTCTGTTCCGTACGAACTTGCGTATCCACCCGACTACTCCTTCCGCCGGGAGAAAATCCATGTGTTTGATTCTCTAGCTTTCCGCTTGTCCACGCCCGTCTATCTCAACTAAGCCTATTCATCGGGCCGCCTTCTCCTCTGTTCCGTACGAACTTGCGTATCCACCCGACTTCTCCTTCCGCCGTCAGAAACTCCATGTGTTTGATTCTCTAGCTTCTCGCTTGTGCACGCCCGTCTGTCTCAACTAAGCCTATTCATCGGGCCGCCTTCTCCTCTGTTCCGTACGAACTTGCGTATCCACCCGACTACTCCTTCCGCCGGAAGAAAATCCATGTGTTTGATTCTCTAGCTTCTCGCTTGTGCACGCCCGTCTGTCTCAACTAAGCCTATTCATCGGGCCGCCTTCTCCTTTTGCCGTATGGATGTCCACACATCTGGCCATAAATCGAAATATATATTCCATCCGTGCGACTCATTTTCCATTCAATCGACATCTTGTCTCTTCATTCCTCCTGCTCATATATCTTTGTCCCCGCATGAGTAGTCTAGCAGGTAAGAATCGCGAGTAACAAGCTAGCGTTTGCGGATTCAAATCTCTATTGCGGTAGAATTTACTTTGGTCGTGGCTATAATCCGCGCTCGTCGATAACGGTGTAACCTCCACCGATTATGCAGACCTACTAACATGCGGCTTCACTCTCGCCATCTCTTTCTCTTTCCTGACTTCTTTCTGACCGCCACCGTTTTACACAAATAAGGGATTAAGGGAAGGGAACCAGGTGATTGATCGTATCAAAAAAAAAAAAAAAAAAGTATTTGCACGCCAGTCAATGTGCTCCTTCACCTGTTGGCTTACCCATCTGCCCGCTTAGCCGCCTGTTTGCCATTTTATCTGTACACCCTTTATTCTGCTCAGCCACTTTTGCATCAAATTCGAATCATTTATCTTTGCACTATTTTCAAGGGGCTGATACGAACTTGGAACGAATTTCGAAACAACATGGACATTAGCTTAGTATGTAGACTTAGCTTAGTATGTAGTATGTATGTTAGCTTAGTATGTAGACCTACCATAGACGAAGAAAGCTGAAATCGACTCTCTTAGCACCCCCGTCAACAATCAATTAATTGCGAAACAATTCTCTTACGTTAATCGTAAGACTTTTTGGACTTCCCTTGTCTTTGCCCAATTGTTTAAGAAATCTCTCGTCACACATGAACTGCCTTCTAGCCGCGTTAGTTGTTCTCTACTCAAAGAGAGAGAGAGAGTCTCTTCTTTACCTATATTTAATGTAGACGATATAATGCTTGGATGGAGTGAAAAAGCGAGGAAAGTTCCTCCTCATCCAAGCAATCAATTTTTTCAGGGAAAGCAAAATATTCCGAACCGAAAGGAATTATCTGAAAACATAAGAAGTCCTGGGAAGTAAGGTGTTTGTCACACTGCTTATCATATTTGCCTGCTTGACAATGCCAGGTAGAATAAAAAAATGCTTATATGTAAAATGGAGGACGAAATGCAGTATATAAGGCGACGCACGTTCACGATGCTAGATGAAACATTACTCACTAATGAAAACAATTTTAATTCTTGATCCGATTTAATTGATTTTCGAACTTGACTTGGACCGTCAGTGAGATGTGAACAAAATGTTTTCATGCTGCAAAGATGTATTCCTCATGGATACTCCGAACTATTTGGGCCATGTGTTAGGTATTAAAAGCTCTATCAAACGATTCATTTTGCAGACGGAAAACGAAAAAAGCTATAGGTAAAGATTGAAACAATTAAAATAAAGTCTTTGAATGTTATAAAAAAAACCTGTTTTAAAACAAATCGAAATGGGCTCTGCCAATAAACAACGTGATTGGAAGGTATTTCCATAGATACTCGTATCGCGATCATACGAGACACAATATTTTACCCTAGCGAATGCATTCTTTGGCCAAGTAAATCATGGAAATAACACGAATTAAAGACAACATTATCATGTCACTATCAAAGGTACTCCATGAAGTATACGAGAGAAAAAGGGACAATAAAGATTCATACCGATCACGAGCGTTATTGAAGCCGATGAGACTAAGGTAAGGTCATCTATAGATAACTTATTATACCCACAAGAGAGACGACAGTCAATGGGATGGTAGTTAAAAGTAAAACATAAGACTTTTCATAGGAAATTAGTGGTAGTGCTTAACCAACACATTTGTGGAAATAAATGTGGAAAGAAATGGAAAATTTTTCAAATTTAAAATTGAAATTTACATAGCTCTTAGCTTAGCTTAAGTTCGGTTTTTTTTTTTTTTTTTTTTTTTTTTTTTTTCTTGATGCGGCAGTCCACAGAGGAATCATTTCCTGTATCGCGGTTAGACTTACCCTACAAATAAATGCAGATGCAATCGTTTTAATAACATTTCAAAAGCAGTAGATTTTAATTACAACCATCATCACCGTTAACCTTGTAGATTTTTGATATACATTTTCGGTTTGTTTAAACAGTCGGCGAAAGGGTCGGAATGCTTCTGAATATATTTGAGCAGAAATTCAGGCTGTTTTTTTGGAAAGATTTTTCTACATTTTATACGTTTCTTTTTTTGTTTTTCGTTTCGTTTCGTTTCTTTTTTTTTTGCCTTCTTTTTTTTTTTTTTTTTTTTTTTTTTTTGTTTTTTGCTTTCTTTTTAAACACGGCTCTCACACGTACTGCAGTCGCTCACTCACTCATTCATTCATTTACGTATTCTTGCATATGTTTGCCTTTGGTTTAGTTATTTGAATTAAATGGATGGTTGGATGGTCGGTTGGTTGCTTGCTTGCTTGCTTGCTTGCTTGCTTGTTTGGTTGGCTGTTTGGTTGGTTAGCGTTAGCTGACTGGTTGGCTAATTGCAATGCATGTACATAAAGCTTACATAGTAAGCAAACCGTTGAGTGTTATTACATAACACATAAGAATCTCAATCATAGCGGTCGTCGCGTACTTGGTTGCCCATGTATTCGGCTGATGATGGTGCTGTGTTGATTATTACTAAAGTTCCCCTGAAATTTATTGCCTCTCTTACTAAATTTACACAAGCTTACATATACATATATATATACATTGTAAACTGTTCAGCAACAAAAGTGGTAAAAGTAATTAAAGGCAATGCTGAGTTTTTCTTTTCATTTTTATGACTTCTTTGCTTTCACTCAACATAGGGATGAATATCTGCATATTTCTTTAACAATCATAAAACTAGAAAAACTAGGGAAAAAAAAAAAATAAAGTCAAAATTATTATGTCCAGAAAACTTTCAATCGCGGAAAATTATTACAATTAAAATGCTCAAGAGCGAGTAGAAAATTATCAGAGATTTTTATCATTTTTCTTAAATATAATAGCACTTCTTTCCATTTTCATTTTGATCTGATTCGTAAGATTATACGAATATGGGAAATAAAGAAGTCCAAAAAAAAAAAAGAAAAAAAAACCCAATATGAAAAAATTGCTGCCTCATAATCGTTAAGGCGGCTTTTGCTATTAATGGCAAAACTCATGATATTATAATAGTGCTATGCTACCGCTCAGTGACTATGCAATTAATGCAATGGTAAGAAAATAAGAACTAAAAAAAAATTAAGCCGAAAACTATACTTTTGCTTTTTATATGGCTTTGTCTTGTATCTTCACTAAAGCCCCTAGTGCTAGCAGCTCCACACTATGGTTTTCGCAAAATTTCTCTTTCGCAAGAAGAATTCCGTTCAACATCGAAGGCACAGAATTTGCATTTTATTGGCAGGCAAGCAAACATTATATTCGTTCTTCTTCTCTCTCTTTATCTCTCTCTCTCTTTCTCTCTCTCAATCTCTCATTCTCTTTCTCATCCTCTTTCGCTCTTTCTTCTTCTAGTTATAAATTTTTACGGCCTAACATTTCATTTATAATTTCCTTATAACAATGGCGTAAGAAAACTTGTGAACATTTTTTCTCTAGTTTGTGTTTGTTATTTGAGACGTTGCGATGTTCTTATATCCAGCATCAAAGAATAAGGATATGTTCATTTTGTTAAAATGTTCACAACACTCAAACATAAGCTTCACAGATCCCTTAAAGTATATAATAAGTGCTTGCATGTATTTTGGTCAGCGATATCTATTGGTGGAAATGATAAAGTAATGTGACGTGTCAATGTACGCACCAGTTAAATTTGATGCTTCTGACCTTTCTGTACCTAAGATAACCGTTTTTCCATTTAGTGTTAATGATTTGCTCAGTGCACATAGTCGCTAACCAAGGAGCGCCCAAAATTTCATTTTCAACATTAATTATTTTTGCTGTTTAAATCAAATCTGCTGTCGAAGCCCATCAGAAGCTTATGATGATGCGGCTCCATCGTATCACAATTATCGGTTTTAATTTTAACCGTATAAAAGTGATGATTTTGATGTCAATGATAAAGAGCGGCCTGAAGGACCAAAAAACTATCAAGATAATGGATTGCAAGACTTATTGGACGAAAATCTAAATCAACTGTTTTTCTATGTTTACATGCGATGGCTAACATCCAAAAGGAGGGAAAATGGCGGCCATACGAATTAGCTGAAAATAACATTTCGAATCGTTTCAAAATTGCGCTTTCATTGCTTGCCAAAGAAAAAAAGAAAAGCATTCTGTGACGTATTGTGAGTGGCGATGAAAAGTCTTCTACTATCTACTAATCTACTTCGACAATTCGCAGCCCAAGAGATCGTAGGTTAATCCAGAAGCGGAATATTCATTGGCATAAAGTTTTGTTGTACGTATGGTGGGATCAGGCATGAGTAGTGTCTTACGAGCTGGTAAATCTGAATGAAACTATTTCTGTAGATGCCTTCCGATGCCAATTTAGCAAATTGAACGATATAAAGGGGTTAATAGATGCGAAGTACTCCAAAGAGTCCCAAAGAGTCCCAAAGATTTGTCAAGCATACGCAGTTGCAGCTCGAATGGAAAGTTCTGCCAAGCGTACTCACCAGACATGGCGCCTTCTGATTACCATTTGTTCAGATCGGTGGAGCTTTGCTTCGCTGCGGTTATGTTTTGAAATGCTCAAGAATGGCGTGAATGGGTCGATGATCGGATAGCTGCCAAATCGATATCGTTTTTTCGACCCGGTATTGCCATCTTGTCGGAAAGACAAAAAAAAGTAGTAGAAAATGTGTGTATATTTTTTACTAATTTTCTCAATAAATTTCCTTTTAAAATGAAAAAATGATCAAAATACATGCAAGCACTCTTGGTCGGTATCAAATCGTTAATCGAAGTAACCATATCTGTCTCTCCGCCCGGCCGTCCGTCCGTCCGTCTGCGTAACATCGCAAACATGAAAATGTCAGCTTTAAATTTGACAAAAACTTTGTATTGTTTTGCACGTCGGTTGATATTGAAAATTAATCAAATCGGTTAAACGACACGCCCATAAGTGCAAAGTAAACTATTTTCTTTGCTCATTACTTGTAGGCTGCAACAGACATATGATAAAGACTTCTATATATATTACGCAGAATATAGAAAAAAAGTCGCGCCCACACGTTAATATGGAGTTTAGAGAACTTTTCTATTTTTTGAGACGTTTTTAGATAGATGATGTTGGACATGAAAGATTCGCACACAGCCGGTGTTATATATAAATTTCTTTTACTTGTTTTTATTAAAGAACACAATTTTTTTTTTTATGACAATAGTTTGCTTTTATGACTTCAATCTTCTCATTCACTTTTCTTTCAAGTTCAATTAGTTAAATTATGGAAAAAGAGGTGACATCGGTACGAAAGGCTTAAAGAACAAGTTTAATTCCATTTATTACCCACTAAAATATTTACGTGTCAAAAATGAAGCAATAAAGTTAGAAAATATCATAAAATTCTCTTTAAAAACAGAATTTCTTTAATTAAGTTTTTCTCCAAATACTTTATTTTCGCACCTCATCAACCATTTGTACTTAGAAACTGTAAGCATCACTGATGTGAAAATTTCTAGCGGAATGGAATTATAATGCTAAGCATAAAGTGTTCTAATGAATATATCTTTGCTCTTCCAGGGTATTTGTAAAATTCGCGCATTCTCCTCTGCAGCTTCACATCACTTATGCTATCTTGAATCTTGCGGCGGCCAACTTTAATATATTTTGCAAATTTTCAGGAGGTTTTTTTTCAAATTTTGTATTTAGCTATAGCTATGGTCGCTATGGCTTACGGCACCGACAGTTTTGTCACGAAGATTAACTTGGGCTGTACACTGTGTAACGTTTCTTGTCAATGGGGTTTAAAACCATTTTGACTCAGTCGAATGAATCTTGCGCACGCATTGACATACGTTTAAGAAGAATGAGAGCAATTAAGTGTTTTTGGAAGAGGTTTTCCATAAAACGAGGTAAATAGCTAGGAAAAATTCCTTATTAGTTCCGGTTTGAATTTTTGAATACCTTAAGCTTATGCATAACAATTACAAGATAATTACTGGGCATGGCAATTAGTTAATCGAAGCGCTTTTGCTTTGCAGGCGGCCTTGCGCAATATCTGCACTAAGTCCGACAGCAATATGCGCTGGGAATTGTATGTTACAAGCTTCGCTTACTTCGGACGTACACTTCCGCTGGTTAAGCTCATTTCTTCATTAAGTTCGTCACAGTCGCAATTAAATCGTGCACTAAATTTTGAGTTGGTTACGCCAAACGATGCAATTTATAGTGCTATAGGGTCCGTTATGAGAGGATTACGTTCATTTTCAAACTTGGTCTGTCACTTAAAAACAACTACAAAATTTTGTGTAGCACGAGCCATATACCTTACGTTACTCTACTGTTATCATTAAATGACTTTTCGTAATGAGGCCTTACAGTGGAGAGTGGAAAGAAAAATTGATCCGATCAGAACCATTCTTAACAGCGTTCGTTCTTGGGACAAAACATGTGAGTGTATAAAATTTCAAAAACATCTCGGAAATCACTACTTGTAGGTTGCAGACAAGACGGACAGAGGCGCAGACAAGTTTACTTCGGTTCAGAAAGTGATTCTGCATCTATCGATATAATAACAGGTGGACCCTTCTCATGTCCTTCTGGATGTTGCATATCTCCCTGCAAATTTAATATACTTTTATAGTGCAAATGTTTTAAGATGTAATAAAAAAAAGAGATTAATTCAAGTTCTTATGTCAATTTTTGCTACCGCGAGTATTCCAACAAGTATATGGCAAACATGTATATAAGTGGACGGACAAGGAATAAGCCAAACCGCAAGCTAGTGAAGAATAGGTAGCCTTGATTGTACCCAGAATGTATATTTCTTCCTTTTACAAATAACAGCAGAAATCCAGCGCGTCTACGTGAGTCAGTGTTAAGAAGACATATAAAGTGTTTTGTGTAAATTCTAACGAATCCGAAGCTGAAGACAAATTTTGCAAATACTCTCGCTTTTAAAGTTTGAAAGTTTGCTTTTTATGGTTTAATTGAGACTTACTTCCACGAATGTAACTTAACGTCTACAGTATTGGTAAACAAAAGAAATTAAGTACAACGAACTGCCGCATAGCCAAGCGGACTTAGCAGGTTCAATTCTCAGTGCTGTAGGCCGCTGTAGTGAATGCTCAGTCGGTAAAGGGCTAACACTTGACGGATTAAGCACAAAGCAGTGGCCGGCCCCTATCTCTTTCTCTCTCTGGCTGTTATCCTGATTCACGTATAGGGAATATATTGAAAATTAAAAAAAATAAAAACTAAATATTAAGACAAATAGTGAGTAAAACTGTGTTTGCAAGAGCAAACATAACAAGGTGTTCACATCGCCATTAGTATTACGAAAAGATATGTTGAGCTTTTTCTGGCACTGGAAGAGAAGCCACAGGAAATCAGATTTAGTTATTACGCGCTTGTGCACTATTTTGATGAAAAATCTTTTTGTTTTTCCTGCCATCTACTGTAAGTAATTGTCATTCAAAAAAATTGATACTTCAAACTTCTCGTATGATTTTTCCACACCATAGGATGCCTTTGGAGTCGAGCAACTAAACTCAGTGCGCAGTTTGTTATCTCAAGTAAGCTGCTTTACTCGAACCTCTGCTGCCAATGGATCCTTCTGCTGTTGTTGTATTGCCTCACAAATAGTCGTTCAACGAAATTTCTTTCGGCAAATAAAAATTTAATCATTTAGTCATTATTTTTTTGTTTACTTTAATTCTATCAACGCTGAAGAAGAAATCTCATCCGTATTTCCAACACGTGAACTGGTTTCAAATCAACAGTTGGCAAATCAACATTTCATCCTCAGTTACGAATCGAAACATAAGGTAAGTTTTATTCCCAGTGAACGCACACAACAAGTCCGAATGATCCGAAATGCGAATTGCACGTACACGGTGTCCATCCTGCCGACATATCCTTTATGCATAGAATTGCTTACTTGGATGTCGCATAGCTTTAATTAGATGAAGTTCTTTTGAAAGATTGTCTGCCAAAATGAAATGATGACGTCTATCATTCATTTCGCCATCAGCCATCTTATTAATAAGCTTTTCCGCTATCCAAAATTATTATATCGATTGGCTCGGGGCCTACGGACTTGGTTAAGTGGATCACAGCTTTAGGAAACTTGGTAAAATGAGTTTAGTGCCATAATCGAAACTATTTAGAGTGGTTGCAATCCTAGGAAGGCTCGAAAGGTTAACGCAATTATTTTTGCATATGTAGATGTGTTGGTTTTTAGCTTTACATATAAAGAGAGAGAAAAGCGTTGACTTTTACTTGCAAAGTTTAACTATCTATCTTTTTATAAGAGAGAGAGTCTAACTGACCTAAGCCCAGACGTGGAAAATTCTTACAAAGTATGCTCTAACTTGATATTTATCCTTTTACCCAACTAATCCCGAAAGTATTTATTTCTTACCAGAAAAATTTTTCATTTTTACACTAATTTATTTTAGGCGGATTTTATTACTATCATCCCTTTGGCCCTTTGTCCTTATTTCGTAAAAAGGAAATTGCAAAGTGAAGGCAAAGACTCTGAATCAATTTAGAGCATAAGAGATATTCCCACACATACGAAGGATTTTGTAAACGTGTCGCAACCGAAACATGATACGATAACAAAATAAATTCTGATAAATGAATAATTTTTTTTTTTTTTAATAATTTCGAAACTTTCTTGCATAGAAATAAACGCATACAGAATAAGTTCGTAAAAGAACAATTCTCTTTTACTCTTCTTTCAAAACCAAATAAATCTCAGCTATTTTGCAACAACTCTTCAGAAGAAGTGAAAATATAAAATGAATTCTTTCTCTAAATATCTCCAACCGGTCATCATCTAGTCATACAAGCAGATAATCATTAACTATTCCCCCTTATGTATATGTGTGTCTGTGCAGAGAACATAATATATAATTTTTATAAAGCCAACATTTGGACAGACTGATATTTTTCCCACCATTAAAAAGTAAAGAAGAGAAAGAGAGCAAATACAGGAAATTCTATCACACACAACACAGTAGACTTTTCTTTACAATTTCCTTTAAAAGAGAATATTAGAAGAACCAAAAAAAAAAAAAAAAAAAAAAAAAAAAAAAAAAAAAAAAAAAAAAAAAAAAAAGAAAGAAAAGAAAAAGAACAAGATAATATAAATAAATAGAGAAAATGTCGGTTACTGGCAACATTTCCTGTGCCTTTTTACTCGAACAGTAAATATTTATTACTATCATTGTTGTTAGTATTATGATGGTTAGTGGTTGTTAGATTGTTGCCTAGTTGTTGGGCTAGCAAAGCTATATCTTATGACAGCCATTTGTTACCTTAACAAACCCTGTCATTCTTACGCTAGTTGTATATTTTCCTGCCTCTAAGTAATGGAATTATTATGGCTTTTAATTTAACCATTTATCAGTCTAGCTATAAATGTTTTGTTGTTGGCATAGACATTAGATAGGAATTTAGGCCATTGAAATTATCATATAAAGTGGAGGGGAAAAAAAATTTTCAACACTTACCGCTTCAACTTCCTTAAATACACGTATTAAATTTTTACCAGCCAGCTTAGCGATATCCTCCTCTGACCACTTGTCAGACTCGAGGAGAGACGCAAGTAAATACGGATACTTGGAAACATCCTCCAATCCTTTGGGTACACTTAATATGTTCAAGCAATTGTTGCAAAAAGAGAAAAATGGAAAAAGAAAACAAATAAAACAATTGTTATGAAAACAAGGAAGCAAATAACTTTTGCCTACACATTTGTAAAAGTTGTTGAAATGCCTTTGCCTGCCTGTCTGCCTGCCTGCCTGCCTGCCTGCCTGCCTGTACATGCAAACTTGGAAAATAATTTTTGCTCTCTACATACATGTTCTTTACTACTTTAAAAAGCGAGACGTTAAAGCAATTTGAAATGATCTTCAAAGTTATGTCGATATGGTCCTTGACCAAGGTTTCCCTCAGTTGTTTTTCTGCTTTCGCGTGCGCTAAGCAGCTCATCGCAGCTAGTCTCCCAAAAAGCCTTCAAAAGGTAAACGTTAAAAAAGTGAGCAAACCGTTGGGTTAACACAATAAAATCTTTCAAAATTCCAGCAATGTTACGGAAAAGTTGTTAAGGGATTCAGTTAAGTGCTCATAGTTCTGTTACTCTATCTTTAGATTAGCATTTTCCCGTTTTCTTATATTTGTATGGCCTTTTCCAGTTCTTTGGCTATTCTCAGAAATACACATCATATAAATATCAGTAATACACAGCATGTGTATGAGCACAATCAATTTTGATTAAGTCGATTTATCAGTGTCCGTCCGTCCATCCTTTTGTGATTATCTTTGTACTAACTTTGTCATGCTATTTTTAGCTGCGAAGTAAATAACTCCAAATTGACGTGCAATTTCAAGTCGGATTATTTATGTCCATCCGTCTGTGCGTGTGCTAATTCTTCCGGGAGTTTATGTTTGTAAAGAACTTCAACAGTCCTTTGATAAATCGTAAAAATTCGAATTGTGTATCCGATAATCAGCGCATATTAACCATGTCGGTCCATCGATCCGTTCTATAACTTCATTTCTTACTCTCAGAAATGTGCAGCAAATGATTGAAATTTTAAATCAACTTATCCATGTCTATCAATTCTAACGTGTGCTGATTCTCCCGGGAGCTTATGTTTATACAGAATTTTGACGGTCCTTTGATAATTCTCAGAAACGCATCCTTCCATTTTTGTTTTATGCTTGTACTAATCCTATTACCTGGATTTTACCCATCAGAAATAGAACTTCCGGCCGCCCATCAGTTTTCATTTAACTTTAATTTAGAAGTATATTTTAAATGAACCCATCATTGTCTGTCCATGCATACATTTGTATTCTATTCTCCCTTCATGGGGTATTTACTAATCAGTCTTCAATTCTATGACTACTTATCGACGTCCATTCATGTAACCTGTTAACTTGTTTGCGTTTTTCCCCCTTCATATGTTGAACACGCCCTTAATCGATAAGTACGTGAAAATTCCTATGTTTCCTTTAGGGTACTATAAGGATACAAAAAATTCTTGCATTAAAGTTTAAAACTTACAGATTTACACCATCGTAACCGGCTCCTATGCCCACATGATCAACGCCAGCTACTTCGCGTATGTGATTTATATGAGCTTGAAATATCAGTAAAATAAAAGTAATAGAAAAAGTTTTTTTTATTTGCTTTATTTTTTTCTTTGTTTTTTTGTTAATTTTATACAGAATTGAAACTGACAAAAAAATAAAAAGAAAAGAGAAGCACACATACATATGCCCTGAAATATGTTTGTGCGTCCATATTTGTATGTATATACGTACCAACAACATCGTGCAGCGTAGCCTGACCAGAGCAGCTAACAAAATGCGGATAGAAGGCAACCATCACTAGGCCACCATTTATGGCCTTGAAGTTAGTCAAATATGAAATTAATTAAAGTGAAAGATGGGCAATGCGGGAAGAGAAAGAGAAGAAGCATACACACACACATACACACACACACACACACGCACGTACACAAACGCGCGTACAACCATAAGAAAAGTTATTATAAAAACAACAAATTATAAAAAAAGTTTTTAATATTTTTTTCCTTTTTTTTCATATTTTTTTTTTTGTTTTTTGTTTTTTTGGTATATGGGATATATGGTCAACTTACAATTCTTTGTAGAACATGGTCGGGTACATTGCGCGAACTATTACAAATTGCATGAGCAGAGGAATGCGAAAATATCACAGGAGCTTTTGAAGAACCTAAAGCGTCAAGCATGGTGGGCACCGAAACGTGTGACAAATCAACAATCATACCCAAACGATTCATCTCCTGCACTACCAGCTGCAATTGGAGGAAAAACAAAAAAATACAAAAAACGAAATTGAAAAACCAGTAATGAAGCAAAAAAAAAAAAAACAGCATGAAGTTATATACGATTTAAGCCGAATATTTAATATCCCCCATTAAGGCAAACTGCAAATATGCTTACACTCGATATATCGATCAGTTATTTTATCATACATAGTTTTATTGCTCTGATAGATTTATATATATATTGAACACCTAAGAAAANAAAAAAAAAAAATTAATTTTTTCTTCAAAAATATCAGGTTTACACCAGGTTCCCATTCCCTCCTTTAATCAATTAAATATATATGGAGTATATTAAGGAAATATCTTTCTTTTCGTTTAAAAAACAGGAAACAAAACGTATATGGTTTCACTGACCTTGCCGAACTTAGATAATCCACCAATATGAGGATATTTTCCCGGTTCGTCAACTTTGCAACAATCTGCCCTGAAATGAAAAAAAATTGAAAGATCAAATATTCAGAACCATTAAAACATACAAAAATCGTATTGCATTCAGTTACTAAAAAATAAGTTTAAAAACCTTGTTTGAACAAATTACTCTTTTTCACTTATGAAATAAAAAAAAAAAAAAAACAGAAAAAAAAAAGGCTTTCAATGACGTATGAGTGTAAAAGGTTTTATTTGATTGATTAATTATTTAAAAAAGTATGCTCTCCAGTATGCAGGCAGTAAGGATGGACTCTCAAATGTTCTCTCTCTCTCTCTCTCTCTTGCTCTTGTTTTTCGCACAGTAAGGCGCTTCACCTCGCTGAATTGGTTGTTCACATCTTTTCACTTCAGAGACAACTCATTACTTACCGCCTACACTTTATTGACAGGAAATATCTCTGCACGGCCTCTGAATTTGCTCGAAACTCCAACGAACAGTCTAAGGTTTTGAACATTGAAGCAGTTTTGCATTAATCGAAAGGTGAAACATATCCCATTAAGTAATGACAACAGTTGCATCCGACTAGACGCAGATATTAGCTAACAGCTGGTAACAGCCTAAGAAAAAGCAACTAATCGTTCGTGGATACGTAAGCACAATGGAAAGGTAAATATCCTACTACTTGATGATCGCGGTATTATCTCTTCAATGTAAGCAAAAATTTATTTAAAAATCCTTTCTATACCTTTCCTTTCTTCTATCGCTCATACATACGTATAATATTATCGGCCTGAAAGTTTATTGGGGCCAATGGAATAGAGAATTACAGCAACATTGGAAGACACAGCTTTCCCCAAAAACCGGCAACTATTAGTTGCTTTGTATTCTTATATCGATATAAAAATACTGAATATTTTAGTCAATTAGAAAAAACTTGACATCTACATCAAGTGACAAACAACTGCTCTAGTTGAAGCTACGTCTATGTATCAAACAGATCCTAGATTTTCTGCTTGTGTATGAGAGTGTAATACTATGTTGAAAATCGGTTGTGTCTGCTGCGAGCATTTANAAAAAGCTACAACTTATTTAATATTACGAACAAAAAAAAAATTAGTATTTTTTATAAGGTAAAAATTCCAAACCTAAAGTCCATCATCTTCATCGTCTTTATAACACTCAGTGTAGGTTTTAGGTAGTCAGGCCAAGCTTTCAGATTGAGTGACATTTCAATTTTGCCCTTTAACATGGGGCATGGGAAAAAATACGAAATTGAATTTATACTTCTGGACAGACAGACAAACAAGACTGGGTTGCAAGTTTTCCCATTCAGTTGATATTTGAAACGTTTGTAAACGAAAGGAATAAGAAAAAATCAGATATCAAATTTATACTTCTGGACGGACAGACAAACAAGACTGGGTTGCAAGTTTTCCCATTCAGTTGATATTCGTATTCTTGTAAACAAAAGCGGTAAGAAAAAATCTGAACTCACATTCCGGACAGACAGACAAGGAAAAGTGGATACAAGTTTTCTGATTCGGCTGATAATTCCATTTTCCTTAGCTAAAGGGATAGGAAAAGATTTGTACATAAAGTTTTACTTCAGGACAGACAGACAAACAAGACTGGCGATTGCGATTAAAGGGCTTAAATACTATGAAATTATAGTTAAAAAGGACTTAAATCATATGCAACAGCAAAGTTGAAAATAAAGATTTTTTGGACTTAAAGGTACTAACAAGGCGAACATAACTCTAAGTAAGTGAACCGTATATGAAGGCTACTACAAAGTATGGTAGACTATCCCATTGACATTCGAAACCCGCGAACATCGACTTGGCAGTTGCGAGTCGTTTCCCCTCGGCTATGCAGCACCCTTCAATGATGAAGTGTTAAATCGTTTGCCCAATTCATACCGATAGGCTTGATAAGATCTACAATGTCTATGCGTTACATATATGTAGCAAATCTAATATAACCAGTAAAACCACCGGTATAAAGAAAGAATTTAATCATAAGAAAATGTCAACTTTGTTATTATTGTTTCCTTTTTTCTTCTGTCTCCTCTTCTTCCCCCTCTCTGTTCATATTACCAAAGTGCATTTAAAGATTTCATCTGCTACCGGACTCTCCGTTTTTGTATGTGCCAACATTTTTTTGCCAAGCGGTTGACTGGTTGCCGTTAGTTGATGTTGATGTATTGCAATGGCAACAAGAGCGTTAAGAAACACATCAATATTATATGGTATGGAAGGCAAAATAAACTTAAACTGAATGTATATAAAAAAAAAAAAATTAAAAAAGAAAGAGTTTTGGTAGCATAAGTAAATAAATTATCCAAGGAAAACTCTCTGTTAAGATAAAGTCTGCAGAAAAAGAACGGCTATAACAGCGTATAACGAGAAAAATAAAATGAAATGTCGCAAAGAGTAAACGAAATATTATTAATAAACTCGTATTTTGCTAAGGGATATATATA
>KK502541.1:328841-352682 GCA_000688735.1 Glossina austeni | reverse complement strand
TCCTTTTAAAATTACTTCACTTCAAATTTTTATTACTTCAAATTCACTCATTCTCCAAATTCATTCCTACTTCAGCTTCACTCCTTTCAAAATTACTGATAATCAAGTTTCAAGATTTCGGTTCAAATAATTTTCCTTAAGACGTATTTGATCTAAGTGATTTTTGCTATCTCTCCCTCTCGCGAATGGACGTACGATTTAGACGGTCGCACTTTGTCTTCCCCTTCTTTTTAAAATTCAATAGTTTTTCCATTTAGTTTGTCACTTAGGGGAAACAATGTTCGCTTCGTTCACTTTCTTTCAGCAAATCTCAGACGTTGGCCTATGGAAAAGTTGTGTATGTAGTGGCAGCCAGTTATACGATTTTTCAACACTCCCAAAAAAGCTTAAACACTAAGCTGCGAGAAGCCGGACCTTCACCAACGACTATATTTTTTTTTTTATATTTTTTTTTTGGTTTGTTGAGTAAAGTTGGACTGAGCCAATAAATTTGTGACTTATATGCCCGAAGTGCAATACTTTACTGAAACGATTGTATTATTGACGATGTTTAATATGATTGATAACAAAGTGTTCAGTGAGTGACGGTAGTTGCCTTTGTTCCCTTTGCTTTCCCTTATTTAATCTCTCTGCTCAATTTATCTTTGATCTTTCATGTATATATGTCGAAAAATGAAATGTTGCTCAACTCTTATTATTATTCGCGATTCGCGATGCAAAACATGGTTCCTACGAAATCGTTTGGTTGCATACCATATACATAGTTAATGGTAATTTCTATCTTTCAGTTATGCACAACACAAAATTCCAAATTGATTTATCAATTAGTTCAGTTCGGACAGCTGATAAAAGTTGACATGCTCTGCTTTTGAAAAACGAAAAAAAGAAAAAAATAGTGAAAATCTTTAAAAACCGTACTGTAGTTAAATGACACATTAGTTTCATCGTCAACAGGCCAGACAGATCCATTCATCTAAACAAATTTCAAAAAAAAAAAAAAAATTAATAAATAAATAAATAAAAAAAAACTTTTACGTCAATCAACGGCCGCTGCAGTTAAATGTAGTTTAGCGACGTAACATCTAGCCTTCACTGGAAAAGTTTAATACTAATAACTAATACTACGAAAGAGTAACTTATTGCATTAAGTCCATCCATCTTGTTTCCATCCAAACGGATACGTTTCATGGGAGTCCTTATCTGAAAGATGCCGCAAAAACGCAAACCTCCATAATCGAAACCTGTTGGGATCATTTATTTCCTATACCACACGTGGCACAGGGTATATTAAAGTAGTGCGAGCGTACGTAACATGCAGAAGGCCTTAATATAGACCCACCTTTCATTATACCGATCGATTCAGAATCGAATTGAAAAAGCCGCCAAAAGCCACAAGCTTTGTCACTGCACCAATTCGTTAGTTAGTATAACAAATTTTCTCCAAAAATCTCAAAACTTACTCCCTGTAAGAAGACAAGAAAGCAGGGGTAGGGAGCAAAACAGACCGCGCAGGATAGATTCAGAAAATGATTCTAAATCGATTGATATTTTTTTTTCTTTTTTTTGGGTTGTTGAGTAAAGTTGGACTAAGCCAATAAATTTGTGGCTTATATGTCCGAAGTGCAATAAAAATTGGGTGAACCTTAAGTTCTCCGAAATGTTGCATGCCTTCTCATAAACTTAACATACTCTTCCGAATCATCTGTTTTTCTATCGTTAAACACCTTTGAACACCTTGAAGAAGAAGACATCAATTTCATTAAAATTCTCTCAGTTGTCATAAAACAGGCCTGTTTTTTTTTTTTGTTTGGAAAATATTCCACATAAACGATGAAAAAAGAATTGAATAAATTTTTCGAATACAATTAAAATGGCGTTTAAACGAAAGAAAAAATACGGTCGACCTAAAATAATTGGGCGACGCTGTAATGTGGTTAATATGGATTGCATGGACAATCATATCTATTATCATGCATTGAATCCTCGCTTAACTTGGCATAGTAAACGACTGGATCGTTCGCCATGGCTTAAAACGGAAATGGGTCGACGATCACTTGTCGGTATTATGATTTTAATAGCGATGATTTTGTGCGTCAGTTGGTGGATAATCGCCGGTTTCCTTTCCGACGGTCGCTCTGACTTCGTGAAACATTATGCTAAGAAGAAAAACGGTTTTAAAAAAATTGACTTCAAAGTGTGTGAGGAGAATTTTCAAGATAAACGTTCGTATATAGAAGATAAACGGCAAGAGGATTGGAACGATTTACCCATAATATACTTCATTACGTCCACCTATCCTTGGAGAGAACAAATGCCGAAATTACTCAAATTAGGCTACACGCTACAGCATGTACCGCGTCTTCATTGGATAGTAACAGATTTTTATCCGACTTGTAATCAGTATTTAAGTGCTTTTCTATACAAATTTCATATACCGTTTACACATTTGAGCAATCATCTGCTTGACGGTGTTTATGAGGATTTTGACAAATTTGAACCGCAAGGATTCGAGGAAAAGGAAGCAGGCATCGAATGGTTACGTACGCATAACATTACCTCGGGAATTTTGTATTTTGGGAATGATGATAATGCGTACGATTTAAAGCTGTTTCAGGAAATACGTAGCACTAGGCTTGTGTCGATGTTTCCCGTTGGTCGTACGATGGATGCAAATGGCATTAGCGGACCGCTAGTGAGAGAGGGGAAAATTGTAGGATTTTTAACTCCTCGCGAAAACGGTCGCCGTTGGCCCGTGGATATGGCAGGATTTGCATTGAATTTATCTTATATGCCGAAGTATCTCAACGCTGGTACTATGCCCGATTATGAAGAGGAGGATTACCTTTTACGATGCCTTGCTTTAAACATGGATGTAATCGAACCAAAAGGCAATAATTGCACCGAAATTTTAGCTTGGCGTACCAGGTCCAGAAGACATCGCGATAGCTTATTTATAAGATCGGATTATGAGTATCTCGATAATCGTACAAATTTGGGCTCACTTTTTAAGTCTCTACACGAAATGGGTATCGTTGAACTATCAGATCATAAAGGAATACAAATAATGGTTGGTGAAAACGGAGAAGCCAGCCCACTATCCCATCTTTTAGATTAAGAAACATTTCGTTTACTTACGCGGGTATTCCGAGAAAGACGGATTGAATTGGAAAACATTTAATAATTAAATTAATATAAAATAAAAATATAATTTTGATATAATAAAGCAGATCCTGCATTAATGCACGAAGCATTTATGTGAAAATTGAAACTTTTTCTGTTTGTTATTATTTACTTTGCCATATGTTTACTAATTTGTTAAGCAGTTGTTATTTTGTGTTTTTCTCTCTGCAACTTTTAATGCATTTATTTGTATTATAATTTAGCTTGGGATGCGATTACGTTCACTTTTTTGCATTCCTATAACTTTTTATTAAAAAAAATCTGATTTAAAACAGAAATTTTAACTTCGCTTGTAAATTAATTATTATTTAGAAAGAAGAGATAAATATAACAGAAAAAATCATTACTTGTCAAAATATCTATAAAAAAAAAAAACAAGTTACAATACTACAGTGGGGCGCGGCTTGCACCGTTTTGCTTAATACTATTATTCACGCAACGATTTTCATAAAGAAGTGTCATAAGCTAAGTGCTCGAAAAAGTAATCGGATCCGAACAATTTTCAATAGCGTTCGTCTTTGTATCGTAACAGGTTTGCGTGCGAAATTTCTTCAAAGTGCCTTGAGAATTACGAACTGTAGGTTTAATACAATAAAACAAGACACGCGGACGGACAGACGGACGGACAAGCTGAGATCGGTCTAGAAAATAATTCTGAATTGGTCTGTATAATAAAAAGTGATTTTATCTTAAGTCGTTCTAAGTGTTCAATACATCCACAAATATTTAATGTACGCTTGTACCACAGGAGTTGTAGAGAATAATAAAAAATAAATTGATAGGAAACTAATTTCGATTTTTACATGTGGATACTTGCAAACTGTTTTATCTTGGTCATCATGATGATTTAAATCATATTTTTGGACGAGGCTACATCGAAATGCTCTTAATCCTATCTTAGTTACTTATGACCATGAGGTAGAACAATCGTTTGAAGAGTCACACAGTAACACACTTTTGATTATCAGAAACCCATTTTGCGTCATCGCAAACAGGTTCCTTCCTCTATATATAAAAATTACTAATGTGTCGCCAACTCGAGATTTATTTTCGAATGTCCCGTCGCTTCGTGCTAATGAGCCGTTGTACACTAAAAAATTCAACCATAATTGATGGTAATTCCTCGACGGTCCATAAATTTTTCTGATAAACTTACAAGTAAGTCGAAGTAAATTTACTTTCAAAAAGATAGGGTTTCTTGAAGCGATGTTCAAAACGTCCAGCAATGTGCTATTAAATATTTTACTCTCCAGGTACAAATTACAGAAAGTTATACAATTTCGCCATACTGCGCCAACCTCTATGGCGACTTGCAAATGTCGTACTTGTTCTCATAAAGTCAGAAGTGAAGAAAGAATAATCCCGAGATGCATGCAACAGCAATGCAACAGGATTACATATTACATCATATAACACATAACGTGCTTCTTCTTCTGCATGTCAGCAAAGCAATAACAAAAGATATACTGAGTTTAGTAGATAAAAAAGGTATAACCTTTTCGTCTATAACAATCGAAACCGGCCGTATTTCTTGGCAAGAAAAACCAAACAAAAACAATTGTCAAGAAGGGAAGTAAATAAGAATTCATTACCTGTAAGGAAATTTTTGTTTGAAATTTTGTCGTTTTCCACAAGTCTTCGGAGAATAGTTCCTGGACTCGCCTGTGGTTTTGCCTTTGACTTCTAAATTCATTAATCTACTGCCGGGCGTCTTTAGAAAGTGTTTATGTCCATTTTAAACCATTTCCAAGTAATAATACATTTTTCCCATCTATCAAAAAATTTAAAACTTGAAAAATGAAGTTTTAACACTTGATTATGAATTCCGCTATAAAATTATGCATTCTTTTTTCTTCTTCCTTTCTTTGGCACTTTGCGACAGCGAAAATGCAAAACCATCTCTCTTCGACAAGAGCCGCAAAAAAGCCACTTTCGAGCAAAAAATCTTCAAGGATAGAAAAGATGAATGTTTTAGAATTGAAAGGACAAAAAGAATAAAAATTAAAAAACATGTAAACAGCAATTCATTCTAGAGCTAGAGAAATGTATGTTTCCCATGAACACGAGTTTTCACAATCAGCTCCTGCAAGTTTCATTGTTTTCGCTTCTATTTTTTACAAAATCATTCTAAGAGATTTAAATACATTAGTAGGAGATTTAAATAAATTAATAATTTAAATATATTTTCTTAATAAAACAATGTCTTCTTATTTGTCAGATCTTGAACTTTTTGTCATTCAAAGCTTCACTGCAAATGACTGAGCACTGAGCACTGAGCACTGAGCACTGCGTGCTAAGCTACGGCCAATGTAAGCTCTACCGCATTGAGATTTGAATCAACGAACGATTTTTACTTACTCATCTACTCACGCTCACTTCTTTGTAACCTTCACCGGGTTACGCGAAAAAGGGCATCCTCTGAGTGATTGGTCATAGGACTCACTAATCACACACAAATCGGTATTTTTACAATTCATGCAACAAGAACCAAACTTAGCTTCAAAAACACTTCGATGGGTGAACAAAATATTTTGCTTGCAAATATTAGCTTCACACGGGATCTCATTTTATTTCTAAACTACTATTTATACACTACGATGAGAAGTAATTGTGGTTGCACTTATTTCGACATCGATAACATTTACTAGCTCTGACCTAAACAATATGTGGGCGATCCTTTTCATCAGTCAATAAAATTTGGAATAATAAAGCAAAAGTTATGCAATGAAATTGCATGGGTTCCCGCTTATGATTACAAATCTAATGACAGTTCAGAAATTCAACTAGTTTTCTAAAGTTTTATACCCGATCGTAATTTGAGTATAGGCCTAAGTCAGAGTTGGGATGTCTCTCGAAATTCCCGAATACCAGTGAATGGGTTTTATATTAAGACGACGAAGGAACGGAATCAGTGGAATCAGTTCAGAAGTTCAACTAGTTTTCTAAAGTTTTATACCCGATCGTAATTTGAGTATAGGCCTGAGTCAGAGTTGAGATGTCTCTCGAAATTCCCGAATACCAGTGAATGGGTTTTATATTAAGACGACGAAGGCACGGAATCACTGTCATTACGTGGTTATGCAATCACATATCCGCATAACGGTAAATATTTCTTTCAAAAAAAAAAATATGAAAACTGAAACATGAAAATGATTTTACTTCCACTTAGTTTCACTTATCGTGAAAGACGTTTCACTGATTGACTTGTTTTGTTGTTGCTCAATTTGTTGAACCGTCATTCGATAATGAAGCTTCATTAGTTCCATTATTGTACCTGCCAATTCGAATCACTTACACGAGTCAATTATAGAAATTCGATCATTGCTTCAATTACTGAATGAAAGCAGAAGCTTGACTCAATGTGTTTTGCATTACGTTTACAGAATAGAGTTCGAAAGCAAACAAAGCATTTTTTTCCAAAAACAGCTGAAATAATTTGAAAACCATAGCCAGTACGAAAGGTAGATGCGCTTTAGGCTAAAATGATTGTCGGCATTTTGTTGTATTGTAGAGCCGTACGTACATCAACATATGGTAAAACTTTCAACTTTTTGTTTGACTTTAGTTTGGCATTGACTTAAAAGCTTAACGTATTGCTGTCAGCTGAACATTGATGAGTAAATTTAATCTGAAGATGTGATGTGATAAAGCATTTAAACGTAATAAGCATCATGCTCTGATGCATCAATAATCGACATAAATTGCAATTATTAGATTTATCGTATGCCTGGAAAACATAGCAAGCACAGACAGCAGGAACTGTTTGGAGTGCTAAGCAACTTATATATAGTTTTAGATTTTTTTAACGTTGAAATCAGAAATCGATCATTTTTTAAAAAAAACACTTTTATTTAATGACAATCGAGCAGATTGCCATATACGATAAACACGAAGTTTATGGAAAACCTGATTATGAATAAAATATGACTAACTTGGCCACTGTCGCATCAATCTGACATTCGATTTATTATTAGATTTAAGATTCTTAGATTTATTTTATAGAATCAAGTAAAGTACTGCTCTTCGGACATATAAGCCACAAATTTATTGGCTTAGTCCAACTTTACTCAACAACCCAAAAAAAAAAAAAAAAAAAAAGCTTCAAGGATTGTTTTTTTTCTTTATTTATTTATAAATAAACACGAGTGGCACACGTATAAAACGCAAAATTGAGCAAAACATTGATTTATATAAAATTTAATTACGTTATATAAAGAAAATGATAAATTAAAGAAGTATAGAAAATATATACCAAAACTAAATCCCAACTTTATTAAGACCCAAACACAAAGAACTTCATGGTTACATTGGGTGTTCTATACTCATCCCAGCGAGTGTTCGGTTGAGGATTTGCTGAATAACAGAAGAAGACAGAAGCGTTTATAAAAATGATGGTAAATAGAAGAGAAATACACACAAAGTCACTGTTGACAATTATGGAATATTTTAGAAAATATCAAACGCTTAACTTAAGGAACGCGGGCTTCACCAAATTTGCCACTTAAGGAGATTGCGATTAAAAATTTTGCAGTTGTGCGGAGAGTTACAAAAATTTGTTCGTAGTTCGCGGTAACTCACGCTATTCTCGATACAAATATTAGGTTTTTGCGAAGAGTGCTGGTGATGGGTACCAACATTGGACGTGAAATGCGTTTTCGGAGTGTTGTCAAAACGGACTACTTTACCCTACCGGAACGGACACTTCTTGTGATAGAAGGGTATATTAAGTTTGTGAGGATGTATACAAAACTGAGAAGAACTTGAGATCGATTCAGAATCACTTTCCGAGTCAATTTAAACTGTTCTGTCCATCTGTCCGTCTGTCCGTTTTGTTTTATTTTTTTCATCATACACGCTGCAATTTTTAAAATGCTTTGATGAAATTTGGTAGACCGACACACTTTCGCCCAAGGACGAACGCTATTGAAAATGGTCCGCATGGAACTACTTTTTCGACCGCTTCCCATGTAACATCTAATTTTGATAAGTTGTTAAGTGAATGTAGATGTGCATTAAGCGAAACTCCGTCTGTCCGTCTGTCCGTTTTGTTTTATTTTTTTCATCATACACGCTGCAATTTTTAAAATGCTTTGATGAAATTTGGCAGACCGACACACTTTCGCCCAAGGACGAACGCTATTGAAAATGGTCCGCATGGAACTACTTTTTCGACCGCTTCCCATATAACACCTAATTCTGAAAATTTGTTAGGTGAATAATTAAATGAAGCGAAATTGTACCGTACTTAATGGTGCGCCATGGCCAACTACAGCGTCTTTAGTTATTAGCATTGAACTAATTGTATTGGTATAGGGCTTACTTAACGGCTTTATGAGAGGAATCATTTCATTTAATTATTTTTTAAGAAACTTTAATGTTTTACTCTACTTTTTGCTTGAGAAACGCCCTAATCGTTACTGTGCCTAATGTTCTAAGCAACAGGTATACATGAAGATAAAAATCTTAAACGCATTGCGTGCACTTCCAATTAAGTTGTTGATTAAATGTTGCTTGTTGTTGCAATTTTTCGCATGCAATAATAATGTCAACAATACAAAACAATAAGAAATTCATTCATTTACTTTAGACGATTTCGACAAAACATGATGTGTGAAAATACCTTAGACGATGACATTATAATAGTAATCGAAAGAAAAAAGTCGATCGAAATTAGCGAAACGCTATCACAAATATTACATTTATTGTGTCAAGCGGGCAGGGGTATCGTAAGAATAAATTGTTATTTTTATTATGGACTTAAAACAATTCCTAAAGGGTCCAGAGTAATCGAGGAGCTGTATGCTGAAATATTCTGAAAGCACTGTTGTTGTTCAGTTTCTGTGTTTGTCATATGGGCAAAGAATCAAATTCGGTCACATTCGTAGATGTGCTCAGATTTTTTTTTTATATACGTTGCTCGAGCACTTAAATGCTCACCACGACTATGGTTACAGGCTCCCATAGGAACATCAAAATTTTCATTAGCTTTTACGTACACGAGCTCATTTTCCAAAAACGAACAAGCAGTTAGTCAAAGTTTCAATCGTAAACGTTGATGATAGCCAGCTCCATCTTAATCTCGGACTGTGTAACTGATTTCAAGAGATATAGACATACATGCTTATAATATTACATGATGTTGACCACCACTACCATGAAGTTGTTGTTTACTTTATTGAATTGCGAAGCAATCATCTCTGCTTTAAATGCAATTTTTTATGGCAATTCGTTTATTTTTATAATAATTAATAATATATCGTACAGATAAAACTGTAGACTATAAGTCAAAAGTAAAATGAAACACATAATTAAAAAAAAAAAAAAAAAAAAAAAATGAATAAATTTATAATTTATTAATTAATATATTAAATGGAAATGGTCAAGCGGAGAGGGGACAAACTTTGATTCATAAATGTGTATGTATGTAAAGACATTTACGAGTTTAAAAATGCAGTTTGGTTTTAAACATTGGTTTCGGAAATGTGAAGTTTCTTTTGCAACAGTCAGAGGAGTTGGGAAAACTGTATGGCCGAGCAGAGTAGCTCGCAGGCTAGTTGATCCAGCATTTGTTTTGCACACATCAACATTTTCGACTTCGATCTTTGTTTTTAATGTGACCAGTCACTTAGGGGATGTCCCCTGTAAGCATAACACGCTTACATGACGATGAGAAAGAACTGGGAAAAGAGAACGAGGTAGCCAGTGGCCACAGTTTAGGGCGTGCATTCAATCGGTAAGCGTTATGCTTTTGGCGATCGAGCACTCACCAAGTGGGATTAAACAACCGTGCGATTCGAACCTATGTAATCGCCACAATTTCATGACGGTGTGACAAATTGCCTGCAGTTTTTCTACCTCGAAGGCGAGCGAATATGATGCACCGCCCTCTTTTACAAACAAGGGAGTGTCTAGTTATAATTTATTTCCGAAAAACTTGGAAAACGTTTGTCAGTAAAGCGTTGTTATAGTAGCTTTAGCGGCTTAGTCCGCGATCAGACTCGTCCGTTGTGTAGAAATATTCACATTAAAAGATTCTTAAATGATAAATATTTAGTCCTGTTGTCATAAGTTACTATTTTTCTTTATTAAGACCATCTTTGGCTGCAAGATAAGAAAACAGTTCGATTTGTTATCTACTCCTTTGCCTCAAGAATATCCAAGACGTGGTTTCTGCCTGTTCATAAAGATGCACTCGAGTTGCAGTCGTAAGGGTTTTTACCATTGTAAATGAAAAATCTACTTATTGACATAAATATTAGCTAACGACTCGCTCCACTTTAAATGAGTACCTAACCATGTGCCGACAGGGATTTTACTTAGGAAGGAAAACGTAGTTCTGGGCTTCTAAATAATAAATAAATGTTCCCTCCCTTGTAAAGGAATTCCTGATGATTGCACCGATGGAAAGCACATATGGCTTTTAGCGGATTAATGTGTCACACCTCAGGTACGGGTGCTTTGCAATTGGTGAAGGACGTGAGTTGAACTTAAAGCTGCGGAGTCCCTACTGGAAAGCAATAAATGGTTTTTAGTTTTGTGTCCTGCCAGTACTTTCTTCCTAAAGAAAAACAATAATAAAAAATGATATTAATAAGGAAATGTTACTCAAAGGAAGTTGTGAGCACTACCTCTTCTATAAATTTTAAGCTAAAAAGCCGTGTTGTTAGCCATACGTGTTGTTAGCCATAGTAACACAAAAGCAGGAAGCAAATATTCAGCCCAACTCACTCATTGCAGGCTCGTTATTAATGAGGAATGTATAAAAAACATTGCCAACCCATCCCATATTTTTATTAAAAAGAATAATATGAAGAAAGAATGCAAGCAGGTTACAATGTCAATTACAACAAGGTGGGCAGGGCATAAAACATTCTCTAGTGAAAACTTGATGAAAATCAAGTCGAAGCTTTAATGTTTCAAAACAGTCACATAAAGGTTTCATCATTCGAAGATCTTTAAAACATTAAGAAGTTTAATATTAGTATTAGCCCTTAAATGCATATTGTTGCCAATTGTATGCATTCAAGTTTAACTTAATTTTAAAATTAATTAACTTAAAAAAGTAGCACTAGAAAGTGGACAATTAACAACAATATGGCTTTGTGGACTAAGAGGAAATGGAGAGAGAGAGAGAGAGAGAGAGAGAGAGAGAGAGGGAAAGAGAGTTTAGTATTATTTTCTGTAACAAAAAAGTGTTAATAGTAATCCTGTTTTAACGGACCCAGTTTCTTTAGATTGGTTCTAATCAATAAATTATTTATTAATAAGAGAAACCTTTAGATTAATTTTAGAAAATTTGTTTCAGAACTTTTTGAGTCATAAGACAATACTGAAAGAGATAAAGTCATGGAATAACGGAAACATAAACACATTCACGTCAGGAACATTAAATTTATATTTTTGGTATTGAAGTTAACTGAAGACGAAAGTATGAAGTCATTTGGTTGATGTATAAACTGAGAACTCATACGTTCTCATATCTACAGATATAGTAGCATAGGCGCAAGCTTAAACCTAAAAAATCGGACAGCAACCCCAACAATCATGAGTAGATAATATCCATAAAAGCTTCATAAAACTACTAAAGAAAGCAAAGCCATGTGCGAGGCATTGTGACCAGTTGGTGCAAACGGTTAAGTTAACGTGTCTCAGCAAGAATAGGACGAACATGTCTTAAAGTATACAAAGGAATTACACGTAGGGCAGAAATGTATAAAAAAATGGTACAGAGACAATTGCTAGACGAACAGACGAGAAGGCAGTTTATTTGCAAGCATGACAGCAGTAGAATTCCAGAAAATCAAATTTTCTTGCAGCAAACTTGTGCATGAAAGCTGAGGGTTCTTCAGATGAAACCTTACAATCTTCAAATGGGTGACGAGATCAAATTCCATGACTTTTTCTATAGTCCTAGATGCGTTTACAACAAGTAGATGGACCGAAAGACAGCCACTTGTAAATTTATTTTGCTATTTACGCTGAATGAGAAAATATGGAAATATTTAGTTGATAATACTTGTACGACCGCAGATATCTGGAAAATCAAAAGTTTTCGAGGACTTTGTTATGCTTTCCGTCGTGTAGAAATAGCATAACGTTCTAAGGATAAATTTCATACTTTTTTTTCCTCTATTAAAGCATCAATAAAATCTTGGTTTTTATTGAAAATCATTTTGAAAAGTAGTTTTGTGTATGTGCGCCGCGCCTTTTTAAGGCTTAAAAGCGAATAAATTTTATGGATTCTTTCATAAATCCCGAAGCCATCCGTGTGGCCACAAATCAATCAAATGTACTTTAACAGATTTGATATATTCTCGTATAGAGAACGAACGATCTATATATATATATATATATATATATATATATATTACGCTTTCAACACATATACACACATTACATGTCTTTATTTTTGCTTAAAAGGTTTTAAAAATTTAAAATTCTCTTTTACCCATCAGTGAGAACTATGTTTTGCACATGATATGATTCTTTTGCAACGAAAAAAGTGCCATCTATTCATCTATAAAGTGTAATGCTTTAAGAGTCATTACGAATTATTTTCTCTTACTCTTAGTACTTAGTACTTAGTACTTTGGATAGATAGATGACAGCTAACGAATGTCTTTTCTTTGAATCCCTGAAGTCACTGAATATACATTTATTTACATATATTATATTCAAAACAACTTTCAAGGTTCGTATACCTGTGTATATATATACTCATCACTCAGTGACCATTTGTTTCAAAAATACATATATATTTTCTTTCTTTGTATTAATAATTCAGATATTACTTTGAGGTTTGTTTTGCAAACGATGAACATTTACGTCAAATATCGAATAAGGTTTTTACTTGAGGTATTTACTTGAATATTTCATTTTATTAAAAAGTAAGTAAAAAATTCTTAAAACTATAATAAAACATCTCTTATGTTCGTAATCATCATCATTATCATCATCATAATCATGATTATCGTCATGATTACTATTAGTTGTCCATTTTCAATGTATTTATTAAACTAATACGATTATCAAATACTATTAATTCAACATATACAAACACACACACACACACACACACACACACACACATGTATACCTAGGCACACATATAAGAGAGAAAATTGAATATTACAAATATATTTCTATTTAATTAAGAGAGAAATTTACTTAACCCAACGAGAGCTTCAAGAGCTATTCAACAAAAAGATAAACAAACCCAAGTATATATATATATATATGTATGTACAAATATTTTATCTATAGGTATGTTTTATTCCATAGAGCCATATGTGTGGGTGGGTGTGTGTGTGTGGGTGTGTATGTAAGTAAAACGGCTATGTTTACTTACAAAATATACGAAATTAAATTTACTATACCAACATTGTAAAGACTTGTAAACTTTAGTTTACTTTGACTAACTATCGTTGTATCCTCCCCCCCTCCCCTGATGTAGAAATTTTATCAGTACTTTTGGAACACTTAAACATAGTACGTAATGTAATGATAACGTCAGCCTAAACGTTGAGTCCAAGTAAGTCCTTTTATTTAGCTTTCTCTTCGTATCTGTCTTCATGAAATTGAAAATCTGCAAAATTAATTAAAAACAATAATAATTAAAGCTTTTTGCTTTAAAAAGAAGAAGAATAGCTTATGCTTTTAAAAAGCCATTATTTAACCTTCAATAGATGCCTCATCCTATCCATCCTATGCAGTCTTCCCATTCAGTTGGTAACACAATTACTCTTCCAGAGCTTGCCTGCGGATTCACCAGCGATGGTGGCCAGATGCTCTTAAACTACGAGATTGCATCCTACATCCGATGTCATATATATCGTTAATCACTCAGGGCATGTCACCTATTCGTGTAACATGGTAACAGCCAGAAAGAGTTGAAGAAAGGAAAAGGCATAGTGGGATAGCCTTAGTTAAGTAAACTCTACCACACTGATATTTGAACCCATGAACATTTTTCATGCAATTTTTCACGCACGTAACATATGCACAAAATCCTTTTCTATGAACCGCATAAGCTTCTTGTTTACTCAACAATTTCTCGAATTGTGACGCTTCTGTTACGAAAAGGAATTTCTTTAACTTGTTTTCTTCACCTTCCCTAAAGTATGAGATAGAAACTGCAGATATCGCATTGTCTTCGTTTCGGGCCTCTTAGAAGCTTCTACACTTTCCGCAACTTATTGAGTTATGTGTGTGATTCTTCTATTTTGATGACCTTGAAATTGCATAGTTTTCAGCAGCACCAATGCGAACGCATGAGTGAAAAGAGCAGTTGTCCTTAAGCACTAAGACGAGAAGATGTGGTTCGCAAATTTTGGATAATAAAATTTAACGAAATTAATATAAACTAAAGAAAGATTTTCACTTGGAAATTAGGTCCGCAATTTACAGCGGCCAAAAAAGCCGCTTGGGGTTATGTAGAACATTAATCATTAATTATTAGTCTTCGCTTTTTATCTTTAAACTCAATCGTAAATACAGCGATGGTGTTCTTTATAGGCCGTCTACGTTTCAAGAGTTACCCGCTCCTTGTTTCGGCTTTGCAGATAAACTTTCTACTTTCGGCTTCTTCAAGCTTTCTTTCTAGTGAATTCTAAGAAATACATATCGACATGAGATCTCACAATGATTTGAGTCATTTTGTGAGTTCTAAGAAATAAGAGATTTTAAGATGAATTGACATTTTTCAAGTGTTTAACAGATAAAAATAATTATTTAATATCACTGCAGATATTTTTGCCGTTTTATAAAAACTGATGACATAGTAGTTAAAAAAGATTTAAGATCTTAAGAGCGGGTCCTGATATATGGACAAAATTATCAAGGAAGATTGTTCATGTCGTAGAAAATGCTTTCCGAGACTTAGAGATGACTAACGTATACAACTTAAGAGCATTCCTCGTAATAAAAAATGGGTAGAAGCTCTACCTTGTCTATCATTGGTGACGCATATAGAGGCTTATTGAGTCTACACTTCGTTTTTAAGCAAGCTTCCCCAAAAAAAGAAAAAGGGTTACGATGCTTAGTAATATTTCCTTAAATTCCTTCTTCAATGTTCAATGACTGATACAGGATTTATTCTTCTCAAGGAAATTCTCATCGGCAAACTTGTCTGCTTTAAGTAATGCCTTCTTGTTGGTCAATATTATAATGAACTTTTTTTTTTTTTGACTTCCTTAGTGACAATACATTAATGTAAGTAAAAAATCCACTGCAGAACAAAGTTGTATTAAACAACCTTAGCTCGGATTTCTTACTTAAGTCCCTCAATAACTAGTAGTACACGGTATACTGGTAGTATTTATGGTAAGGAAATTTCCAGCCAACATATAATTGAATTCCTGTTTTCAAAAGGCTAGCCACATACAATTCATTTTTGACTAAACTTCCTTACGGAAAAAACTTTAGGGTGGTAAAGTAGCGTCAGCTTGCCGACAAATATTTGATCGAAATTCTCTTTCCAAGTTCACAATGGTTGCAGGGGCGCTTTATTCTTAATGGAACCTCCTCAAATAAACCAAATGATCTTGGCGGAGGAGTTAATATGAGTTGCATTAATTCCAAAACTTGTTGCGCTAGTCACATACATTGTCACATACAATGCCTTTAGCCCATAAGATGATTAAATTTGTTTTTAGATGAATTTTTCACGGCTTTCTTTGAGGCCTTGCTTTCGTTTCGCAGAACAAAAACTTCAACTGGATATCACAGGCACCGTTGATAGAATCAATACTCCAATCGTAACATGCATAAGCATAGTTCACTTAACTTGAGGTGCACGTTGATTGATAAGCAACGCATAGCTGCATAACGTAACGATTGGAATGGTTTGCAATTCAAGCAAGAGTAAGTAAAATGTTTCCGGTTTCATGTTATTGTTAAGGTCAGACAACCGTTATAAGCTCGGTTCTACTAATTTTCGGAATTTAACCAACGAAAAATGATTTGATGGAATTATTAAGCAACAAAGGAACTAAGTTTATGGTCGCGGAAAAGCTTTGATTTGATAGTTTACCGCAATTTCCTTTATTAGTTAACTCAGATCAAACATCTGTTGATGTAAGAAAGTTTCAGGTGCCCATAAAGACTTTAATGAATTTTATTAACTTTGCTTACTGGATGTAATTACGATTTTTAAATATAATTAGTTGCATATTATTTGAAAAATATTGTTTTTATAAACACTTATGTAGAAAATCCTCTATATACACTATGTCCTTACTCAGAGCTTATATGAAACGGCTTATAATGGAACTTAATGAATTGTGGTCTCTTTGTTTGTTTTCTGTTTTCTGTTTTTTTTTCTTTTTTTACGTTATTTTTACACAAAGCCATTATAGTATTTTTTTTTTTTTTTGTATACAATGGTAACACAATAGTGTTACTCAAGTCTGCTTACACTACTACAGGCTACTATTATTATATGTTTTGTTTTCTTATTTAAGTACGTTTTAATTAAAAAGGACTTGTATGTCTGTTATTTTAATGCTGTAGCTAATTAAGGGAAACCTTGAATTAAGTCAAAGTAATGTAAGATGAATATAAACTGACTACAAGTTGTTTTTGTTTAAAGTGAAAGTTATATCAAAAAGAGTTGGTTAAGATAGAAGGTTACAAAAATGTTTTTAGAAACTTGCTGTTATTGTTGTTGTTGTTGTTGTTGTTTAAGAAAACTTACCAAAATTTCGCAAAATTCGCAACATTTTGTTTTTCGTTATTGTGGCCACATTTGTAACGTTAAACTTGACACCAAAAGGAATTAAAATTTTTCTTTTATTTATATCACCGATAGTTATGATCATTGGTTGGGTGGTTAGTGTATGTCTACATTTTTGCTTTCAAATTTTTCTTTTCAAAATTAATTCAATTTTTTTTTTTCTTTTTTTTATACACAAAAATTCGGTTTTTTTTTTCTTTTCCTTATTTAATGAATATTTTATTTAATTTTCAATTTCGATTCTGTTTTATAAATATGTATAAAATCACACGATAGACTTACTATTCCCGGTGCTCGTACGTGCAGGCACAGGCAGCACTATACACGTACACTGACGCTTACTTATTTACTTACACCATCAACCATATATTTAGATATGCATGTGATGATGGTTTACTTTAACTTTAAATTGAAATTCGTGTACACTTGGCATTGATTACATAGGATACATTTAGATAGGTAGATATGTATGTATGCATGTATGTGTGTATATATATGTATGTATGTCACTATTCGATTTCATGTTTTCTTAATTTTTCGTTGAGGTTTTATAGATATAAGACGACACTGTTTCGTGGTTGTTGTTGTTATTATTGTTGTCGTTCTTATTTATTTAAAAATTCTCGAAACACTTATTTATTTATTTATTTATTTATTTTTTATCTTTGCTTTCGTGTTATTCACTAGATTACGTGATTTACGCTTTAGTCTGCATTTTCCATACTATCCTTAGCTTGTTTGTAGTTAAATGGGTTTTGTTGAGATAAATTTTTTCGGTTTTTTTTTTTTTTTTTTTTTTTGTTAAGGATGCGCAATGCGTTACGTTAACGTCTTCAACTTAACGGTTCAGTGTTCGAAATTCAACTAAACCCAAGTGAACTCGTCTGGTCCCGACTCGACAACTTCGATTCGCCTCAATCGTTAACAAACTCGTACACATACAAATACTTGCACAACAAAAACTCTACCACAATATGGGCCAAATTCAACAAAACTTTAATGAAAATTGTCGTCGTTGTAGTTGTAGTAATGCAATGTTGTTGTTATTTGTTGACAGTATGCATATAAATGTATATATATATGTATATAATATAAATATATTTATATAGGAAACAAACTTAAGCACCACTAACTATTGAGAAAGAGCTTAAACGGTCAAATGCAACAATCTTGACAAAAAGACACCTAACAAACAAAAATATGTAGAAAAACTTACCTTTAAGAAGTAGGAAATCTTAAAGAATTAAAACCAATCTCTCAAGAAATTCTTAAATAAAAATTTAAAAAAAAAAAACAATTGTTTTATAAATATTATAAGTATTTTGTTTGAAAAAAAAAATTTTTTTTTAATTTTATTAAATTTATTTGATTATTAAAAACTTTTGGTATTTAACAAAAAAAAAAAATAAATAAATAAAAATTTTCTACAGATATTGTAGAGTCCTGCGCTTTTCATTTTTATTACTCTGCTACTTTCCACTCTCTCTCTCTCTCTCGCTCTCGCTCGCTCTCTCTCTAAGAAATATTGGGATTTTTGAAATCGTTTTTACCTCTTAACCTTCGTTAAGCTTTTGTGGCATCAGCTGTTTAAAAAGTTTTATTTCACTGTTAGTTAGTTTTTTTTTTTTTGTTTTATTTCTAATAACTTTCTCTACAACATTAGTATTCGTAGCCGTCGTTGCACTTTGCCTTTAAACTAAAACTGTGCTAGGATTCAGTACTTTTTTTGTTGATGACGCCTTTAATCATGATTGACAGTTAAACTTTCTCTATGCCACCACTGACCAATATTTTCCGTTTTACTTGTTATAGCTGCAGGTATTAAACGTGTGTAAGTAACGACTTAACATTCGTAATAACAATGTTTGCTTTTTTATTTTATATATTTTCTCTCTTTTCCTTTTTACGAACTGCTTAAGTAAATACTCGCATAACATACCGAAGGCCAAATTGATGATGAAGTGAAAAAAGGGAAAAATAAGAAAAAGACCAACAATTAATTTTCTATTTAAATTTAGTTAGGCATCATCTTACAAATATTTCGTAAAAACGTAAATTAATTCATTTTCTATTCCAAAATTCTCAGCTCATAGCTATTCTGTCAATACTAACCAGAAATGCCTAGTGAAAGCGTTTTAAAGAAATTGTGTTCAAAAATTCAAGAGAAGTTTGTTATCAATTATGTTATGTTCTGTTCATGTTACCTTCTTAATTAGAGCGTTTTGGGAGCTGGTAGGACATGTCGTTCGACGAATCTTTAATTCATCATAATTCTATGCTCGATGTATAGAACGTTATCTGTCATTATTTACCTCTCAATTTATTATTAATTAATGTCTTGCTTTGTTTACTTTGGAAGTAGTCAGCGTTGCAACTCTGATTTCTACCAAAACAGTAAACAAAATATATCGCAAAATCTTTCTTTCTTTCTTTTAACACAAAATTTCGCACAGTTTGTATTCTTCTTGCGAAAAGTATGAAATCCCCAGAACGACTCAAAGTAAGTCCACGTTTTATTAAACTGATCGATTTAAAATCATTTTCCTAATTGGGTCAAACTTGTCTGTGTGTCCTTCTGTCTGGACGATATTTGTTCCGGTGTTGGTGTGTTCAACCTGCAGATCGAAATTTTTGCAGATATTTAAAAAAAATTTGGCTCACACGAGCACACACACACACACATAGTTTGGTGCTTTTTGTATCAACAAACACTATTAAAAATTGCTTAGATCGCTTCATTTTTACAAGCACTCCCCACATAACGCCTTATTTTGATGAAACGATTATATCAACACAATTTTCAAAATTTTACGAGTAAAACTATTAAGTTTCGCTATATTAACAACTCTTGACTCGGATTAGCCAACTCTTGAACTCCATTTCATGTAACTGTTTCCATAATAACTAAGTGAGTTATGTGATAACATTATCTGATTTTTAATATTTCATAGTGAGAATAGAACCACAATAATAGCTTGACATAGAAAGGAACTGTGCCAAATTTGGACCAAGTAGTTCAATTTTATGAACACTACTGCTGAAATGTGACCAAAGGAAAAGACAAGAAAACTAGGCGCAGAAAGGAAGCCCCCATGGCAGGTGCAGTCACACGGGATATCATTGCTGGTGTTGTCAATTAAATAACAAGTTTCTCTATTCCACTCGGTTTACTCATGCTGAGAAAGAACACAGGTTGTGATTCAAGAGTGGTACTTCCAATTATCTAAATTAAAGTAGCTCCATCCATTCTAGTCTATGTGTCATGGAAGTTCTAATCCCTTTTAAGAGGAGCACAGAGTCTTGGACTACTAGTCTTTCGCCACTCTGCTTAACCCCACGTTGCCCAATTGCACACGAAATATGAAGCGCCCGAGGGTTATAAATCCCCGAGTTCCGGTGGAGATTCTTATATGGGCATATCTCCCTCCCAGATGAGGACGAGGCCTACCTAATACTTCTGTCTTTCTTTGGGTTACATACCCGGTTGCTATGCAATTCTACACCAAGCCGAGGATCTTCTCGCGGGTTGGGCCAACCATAGCTACTACAAAACTCCCACAATGGGCCATACCCGCTGTCACGCCGAGGCTAAAGGTTGCTTCGGGACTCCTAATACCCGAGGTATCAGATGTAAGAAAGAGATGAAAGAAAAGTTAATAATAGCTTTTGACTTTGCATCAGGGATTGTATCTGCAGATGAACCTGCAGAAATAAAATACCAATCAATAAATTCGTATGAAGATTTTATTTTCAGGAGGCCTATCCCGATCTCATTTCTTTAACAAGGGAAACGACCCCTTGTGGAAATATATAAGCAAAGCTCAAACCGAGTGCAAACAATCATAGAAATGCAAGAAAATGTGGAAACATGTTTCCACCATAACGCCCTATCAGAAAGAGAAGCGATCTCTAGCAAGACGATGCGACTCACCCTCAGTTAATCAGTGACAGTCAAAATAAACTGTGGATAAGCCAGTTAGAGCAGTGTTTTGACAGAGCTGCCGAAACCTCGTCGAATAAGCCGGCGCTTGAGGAAAATACCAGAAGCAAACGCGCTCAATGCAAGTGCCGTCTCATGAGTACAGAGAGCACTGATTACAATCGACTCTACCGTTAACTGCCTTAATTGCCATGGTCTCTGAATGCAGAGTACTCAGGGGACACCGACAACACATGTTCATAATGTTCGGGCAGACGGCCGCATGGGCAAGTCCTAGTTTCAGAACGGCGTTTTTCATGCAAAACTGCATTCAGAGATCCGTGGTCTGTAAGTAGAAACTGAGATGTAAGCAAAAGCTACATCCCGGGTGACTTTTTGCAAAAGAGACATCGTGAATAAAGTTAAAAGTAAGACTGCCTTCCTCACAATTTTCCAAACGTGGTTACCATGCGGCACGAAAACGTTCTTTCAATAGCTGTTCGCGCTTCCTACAATTTAATCTCTGTACGTCCTGCGCTCTTAACCCCTCAAATAAAGGCCAACCCCTCTTTATCCTTTAGGCATTACTACAACGTAAAACTTTAAGGTCCAGAGGGGGTTGCTCCCACTAGTACTTGCAAAGTGTCAATTGAGACCGTCTTACAAATGGGCAGACTCACCACCAACCTTATGCGCTGGCAGCTCAAAATATTATTTCGCCCAACAGAAGCAACAAAGAGACTACTGTATATGACCCGAACGGTACGTCTGGTAAGGCCCCATTCGTACCGTAGGACACGACGAATCTGCTCTGCCACGTTCATAAATTTATCCTTAATCTTTTCAACCTATGGAAAAATCTTTCCCCAATCATTCATGATAATACTTAGATACTTGACTTCTGCCCCGTACCTAATACTGACCCCTCTCTCTTTCTCTCTCTCTCCACTCTAACCAATGCAGGCCTGTCGAACGAGAAGCTAGCTTTTAGTAGCATCATCACGGTTTTCTCCAATAAAAAATCCACGATTCAAGGTCCAGATCCAGGAGATCTAGGACATTGAGAATTTCCCGCTATGATGGAAAATAACCTTTGGACAGATATTGAGAAGAAGTCGTACTCAAATATTTAGGAATGATCTTCTAGATGGTTTTAGCCACTTCCTCGATTATCCCGTCAATGCCTGGGGATATTTTTGATCTGACTTTCGAAATCAGATAACCGACTTAATTTTTTTCTGAGAAAGGTGGAGGAGGCACCAAACCAGTATTGGGAAGTACCGCATCATCATTTCTCTTCGTCCCACATAAAAATTGTCATGTGCTGTTATTGAGCTTGGGAAACGATTAAATTTAGAAAATTGTTGTGTATACGTATTGTGTTGTATACGTATACTCATTAATTATTACCGTTTCTCAATTGTCTACATACTTCCTCAAAGGATAAAGTCAAGAATTCTTAGGCATCCATTAGTTGGCGAAAGCCTTTCAAAATGTATCCGCCGCAATAATCAACAAGTTCTACGCAGAAGTGCTTTTATAAATATTACACATATTTATATATTAAGCCTGGGCGTAACGACTCTTTCTAAGGTTATAACAAGATAGGCCTACCTCAAGGCACTTCGCTTGCCAAGTATTGATAAACTGAAGCCGGATAATCTCAAGAGAAGTTCTGAAGGATCGTCGTTAAAGTACCGGACCACTGTCCTGAAAGCCCGATACTGTTTCATCGATACCGGAGAAATATGGACGGGACGGTCAAATAGCATAACTTTCCGGCCACGGTACGAAGTCCCCACAACATAACAATCATAAACTAAGCATATGAAAAAGGCACGTTACCTACAACAAACACGAATACTGGAACAATTCGTAACCTTTAACGTAACATTTAAGAAATTGTTCATATTGACCCTTTACCCACTGAATTTGGAATAAGTTTGTTATAAAAAGAAATACTTTGGTGTGTCCTTTGTTACTTCTAATTCGACCATTGCAGATGTAATTAATAACAGCTTTCAGAGGAGCTGGCTCGATACATGTAAACTTTACGCTTCCCTCCGCTTTTTCCTTCACATCTCTTGAAAGAGTTCGGAGATTTGCTGCAAAACTTGTGTCTCCCACCTCTTCATTTTATTTAACGCATCGATAATAACACTGCTGTGATACAATGCTTCTCCGAATCGATTCGTTCATTTACATTTCACGATCCAAAAAATGCAAAAGAAGAAGTGAAAACAATATAATAGCACAGGGTCGAGCACCTCTTCGCTAAATACAATTACTCATGTAAGGACTTTCCGACCCAAGGTCTCATAGAGGAAGTGGTCCGAGCGGAGGCATTTGCAACAGCGTTCATCCTTGACATCCAAAACATATCTGTATACAGAATTTGAACTCAAGAAAACAAGACGTACAGGCAGACCGACCAGCTTAACTCAATGCAGAATTTGGTTCTGAATCGAATGATATAACAAAAGGCGACTCTACATCAAGTACTTCTGAGTGTTGCATGGATCCACACAAACTTAATATACACTGTGTCATAAGTCATGTAGGGTACAAAAATGTGAAGAATCGAATTTAATCGAAATATATTAAAAATTATTTGAGTAATATGATGCATGCTAAGCCCTGCACAGCAAAGGTTATATATAAATATGCCTTTTAATAAATTACTCGGCTCTCGTGCCGAATTATCACTCCTGAGTTATATGCTGTGGCTATGAAGAGAGACAAGAGAACAAGTGGACAATTTTGGCGACGGTTTGCCAGGGAAAACCGAGATTTTTATGAATTATTTTACACCAGCATTACTATCCACTACTACCAAATTATGCGAGCATCTATGCAAACAAAGTAATGTTTATCCGTGTAGTTGTGAAATGATTCATTTTAAACTATGATTACTAAATCTTTGATTATTGTTCGTTGATGTGGTTTTAAACTTAGGTCTGTTCCCGACAAATTAAAATTTTGTATTGAGGGAATTTTGTTTATTCACTTC
>KK502541.1:310454-327329 GCA_000688735.1 Glossina austeni | reverse complement strand
TTTCTGGATTGTATTTTGATTATATCCTATGCATGGTAACGTTTCCGGATTGTATTTTGATCATAAATCATGCAAAATAACTTTTCTGGATTGCATTTTGATCATAACTCATGGAAGGTAACGTTTCTGGATTGTATTTTGATCATAAATCATGCAAGGTAACGTTTCTGGAAGGTATTTTGATCATAACTCATGCAAGGTAACGTTTCTGGATTGTATTTTGATCATAACTCATGCAAGGTAATGTTTCTGGATTGTATTTTGATTATATCCTATGCATGGTAACGTTTCCGGATTGTATTTTGATCATAAATCATGCAAAATAACGTTTCTGGATTGCATTTTGATCATAACTCATGGAAGGTAACGTTTCTGGATTGTATTTTGATCATATCTTATGCATGGTAACGTTTCCGGATTGTATTTTGATCATAAATCATGCAAGGTAACGTTTCTGGATTGCATTTTGATCATAACTCATGCAAGGTAACGTTTCTGGATTGTATTTTGATCATAACTCATGCAAGCTAAAGTTTCTGGATTGTATTTTCATTCGTGTTATACGCTTTTAGCATAGACATTCGATGCTGGTGAAAGCAAATTTAAAACTTTTATCTTTGGCAAAAGCCTCTATTAAAGCATTTGCAAGGCTTTCTGTTAAAATGTTTTTTCCTTTAAACTGATAAATTAAGTTTAAAATTAAACTTAAACTCAACACAGAATATTCTTGGAAATTATGAGAAGAAAACATATCCTTGCATATACCTTGTACTATACTTTTATAAGTAATGGAAAGAAGCTTTCTCCTCAGAATATCTAAAGTAAACTTATATTTATAAAAGTTTTTCAGTCAAAAAACTCTAAAAAAAATTATTTTTAACAGCACCTTGTGAAGTAAGTAGTAAATCCAATTTTAATGTTCACAGTAGAGCAATTTTTTTTTTTTGGTTTGGACAGCAACCACTATCCAGCTGTAGGAAGAATTTATTCATTTTTAAGCAGGCTGTTATTTTCTTCAGTTTCTCTTTATTGATGACTATTCACCAAAAAACTGACCTTCAAACAACCTTTTTGACGTTTACTTATCTATATCTCGAAAACATTTCTTATTTGTTTTTTTTTGCTTTCTTTCGGCTTTACGGCATGCAACCACATCTTTACTTTTAATTTGGATTTTATTTAGAAAGTCGCAAATCGTTCGTCTCCAGCAAAGCAGTAAAAATTTTCCAGCTAAATACAAGTGCAAAGTAATAAAAACAAAAAAAAAAAACAGAAAAAAATCGCGATACAAAATTTATTGTGAATATAGTAAAAAAACAAAATTATTGGGTGAGTAAATGCTTAGCATTAAATTGTAATTAATTACTCGCTTTGGAAAATCAACTTTAAGTGACGCTTAATATTTGCTAACGTGTTGCTTGTAATTTGTAATCAAACGCATTTTGTTGTAGTATTCGGAATAGTGGTTTATATGTATATATATGTGCGTGTGTGCGTTTCTCTTTTTTAAATTATGAATATGCTTTACGTTATATATAGAGATAACAAGACCCTGAAGGTCAAAGTGTTTATTATGAATATTTATTACTGATTAAAAATAAAAATAAATACAAATTTTCGTCTATTGAAATAAAAATTTTTATACTTATAATTATCCGACAGTTCGTTTAACCGGTACTTCTCGAAAGCATGCCGGTTTTATCTCTTCTCTTTATAAAAAAGCAAAAAAAAGAAATCGAGAAAATTTAGATTAGATTAAAACGAATTCTATTTATCCTAAGCCAACACACATTCTGCTTATGTAGACTTGTTGTCTAATGTAATAAAATCTCTAATGACTCTTACTTTTGCCAAAAAAAAGAAGGCCAAGAAACCCAGACGACATACAAAATACGTAATAGAATTTTTTTTCCTTATAGGACAAATGTACGCAAACTACCTATCATTCAACTCATGAATATGTATTTCCAGCTGAGGGTCGTTGCATAACATTGAAATTCTGAAAGACGGCAGTCATGTTCATTTGTCCAGCCAAGAGGTATTTCAAAATGTCAATAGCACATCCTTAACCCCTTCGCTGTTAGGGTATCCTGGGACAAACATCCAATACCGTCCAACATTTTTTTTTTTTTTTGGTTATTATATGACATTAAATGGAATTGACTTCTGAAGATATAAAATAAACGGTCTGTTAAGTTGACACGTTGTCACGTTGTGGTAAGAAACGTCTATAGTATAGATGTGACGAACGAGTTAATAGGTAATATACCAGAGCCAAAATAGTGCAATAAAATCGTACATCTTTTGTATCAACTTTTAATGCATTGGTGTTCTATAAGGCCGCGCCTTTCACCTCCCAGGTTAGATTATTTCTAAGATAATATGCTCCCATATGACGTTCACAAAGTCATATAAGGAAAGAGTTCAAAGTAAAGATTTCTCTCCTCTCCCCTCCCTTCCCCCCCTCCCATTCCCACTCTCTCTCTCACTCTCTCTCTTCCTTTCGTTCTTGAGAACTATGAGCTTGATACTTTGAAGACATCGGTTCCCGCTAGGCCTTGGATTGTTAAAAATCCTGGGCGTTGGTCATATATGAAAAATTTAGCTTTCACTTTGGCATTCAGCCGTTTTTCCGAAGCAGCTAACTTTTGGCCACGCAATTACCCGCCAATACATTGTCTACGCTTCACTTAAAAGTAAACTATTCAAAATTTCCAGAATATTTCATTAAATGTCTCTTAACTGATGATGAGCGCTAAGATGGCAATGCAAGATATTTATGACAAATTTTAGTTCCATATCTGGCATAATTTATAAGCTTTTCGTTACCTTATGAATCTGAATAAGAATCACTTTCCTCTTCTTCATATTAAACCCGTTGTCATCAATAATATAAAGTAGGTGTGAATTTTCGACGAATGCAGACGAATGCACAGATAGACGTCCATGCGTAAATTGATTCGGGAAACTCACTCTGATCAAATAAAAGTAAAATTATTTTCCCCGAATTTCTTTGAAGGAACAAATCTAGTATACCGTCTTCTTTTCGCTTCGAAAGGTCACCTAACCATCTCTACTATGATACTCCATAACACTACGCCAAAGTTTATTTCAACATCATATTACGGAACTCATTGCCAAACTATCTAGTAAATGATGCAATCGTTAAGAAAATCAGTTTACTTCTTATTTTATCCTAATTTTTATATAAACCATTATGTGTAGACTTCCTTCCTATAACAGGATTCTTGTCAAACAGGGTTTTGACGAGGTACACGGTTTTGATATAACACGATTTCAAAAAAATCGAATATGTATTTATGTAGCCGAATATGTATTTATGTAATATTTATGTAATTTTGTAGTCGTCAATAATATTTTGATGCAAGAGTATAACAAGTTTTCACGGAAGTATGCAACACCCAGAAGGAGTTGATATAGGCCGACCTTTCACTATACCTATCAAATCAGAATCACTGTGGATGGATTTGTGGCTTGTACGTCCGTCTGTCCATCTTGTTTTCTTTTTGAGATATTTTGATGATATTGGATACACTGACGTGTTTGAGGCTCCCAACGACGCACGCTATTGAAAATGATTTCGAACGGACCAGTTTTTCGGCGATTACCCTTTCAAGGCCTCATTTTCAAAATCGTTATATGAATAAGTATAGGATGCTCTGGAGTGTTTATTGGTTGGCAATGGTGCAGTACAGTGGTCTTACGTATTCCAATATATTGTTAATTTTTGTATTTGATCATAATTTTGAATTTCAGGTTTTCTTTTCTTAAAGACTTAATGTTAACTTACTTCTCCATTCATATATATATGGAACTTAGTTTTAACTCTCACACAATTTTACACATTAAGCCATCGTTTCGATATAATACCGCACATATTGCCTTGATTTATGTTATGTCAAATGAAACGGCTTCGATACAACACGGTGAACGTTGGCTTCATTGAGCGATACAGAGCGATACGAGTTAACATTGTTACATGAGCGACGCCTGTATTTAACTTCATCTAAGACTCACATTTCTTTAAGAAATTTATACAAAAGTATTCATAAAATGTTGGGTGTTAAAGATTCGACTTAAGTTCCCACACTCTCTCTCCGTCTCTCTCTCTTTGTCACTGTCTCTGATTCTTTGTCTGTTTCTCTCCCCTTTCATTAGTTTCTCTTAAAGCTCTCTTTCTATCTCTCTCTCTCTCTCTCTCTTCGTAAGTTTACGCTAATTATACACGTATTGGGGGCTCGTTTCTGATAATTTGCAAATCTTGCCGTCGTCATGCTGCGCTTTGCATATATTTTTCATAATATTCCGCTCCGTATGCATAAATGCCAACGTGGAATATGAAATAAAAAAAGAGCATTTATTTATAAACGCATTACTTTTTTAATTATGCAGACATATGTGACTTGTCTTTTTCTCTTCGTCTCTCTCTCTCTCGCCTCTCTCCCTCTTTACAAAAGTTAATGTTGGAATATTTTTTTTTTTTTTTTGGTTCGTTTAGTTCACATTAAGTGCCTTTTCTCGTTGGTACACTTTCTGGTTTCTTTATAAAAAAAATCTTGTTTTGTTTTTGTTTTATAGACTTTTTTGTCTCACCGAGCGGTCTCTTTTCTCGTAAAAGCGGTTAAAATATTTGTGTCCATTTACACTCGAAGTCTAGGCGTTGTCCAAGTAAGGTGTGCATAGACAATACTTTTAAAAAGTTTCTGAAAAATTTCGGAAATTGTTTTTATTAAAAAGAAGTGATTGAAAAGTAAGTTTTTATATAACTTTTTTCAAGTGCAAGTTACTTAAGTGCCATGTGCTCCGTTACATTTTATTAACTATGCCTGCTCACTAACACTGGCTAGCATCGAAGGTCAATCGAGTCAAATGCAATGTAAACTTACTTTGAAACTCTCTCGTACTATTACTTCGTTACCTTTCTCTTAAATAATTTAACCTTTTACAATGTCAAAAAAATACGTACTGCCGTCGGTTTTGCTGTAGACTTCTTCTCACTGTTTACTTGAAAGACATAAAATAAAAATATTTTGTTTGCAAATGTTTATGCATACGTAAAAAACTGTACGTTTAGCGCATGGGCCGGCTTTTTTCCCTTTTTTTTTTTTTATAAACAATTTTATTTTCATTTTTTCAAATAATGGATTTAAATAAGAGTGAAAGTATTCGTGTAGTATATGCATATGTATATTATGCAACAACAATAAGAACTCATATATCTTGCAGATACGTCATTAAAAGAAAATTATGTTTCTCCCTTAGTTGTGATGTTAATTGATAAGCAACAATGTTGCCATATTTGCTCAACTTGAGGGTACTATTGCAAAAGATAAGTGACGTGGATTTTGCGAAATGGTGTTAGTGCGAAATAAAAAATCTACAGAAATTATATCCCTAATGTTGTTATTAGTAGTCTCAATATATTTCCTGCATCTATGTAAGACGATAATTTTATAATTAATTGTCAACGCCTCAAACAGACTACGTAGACCCATAAATTTTGTATAAACCCGATAAGAGTGAATAGCGATATAATCGTTGCATGCAATATCCCTGACGTTGTTATTATTGGAGTCAAATATCATTTTGTATACAGCGGGAAATAAATTTATGATCATTCGTCAACGCTTGAAACGATTCATTTATGTCCGTCTATCTGTACACCTGTTTAAGTAACAATTTATATAAACTGATACCATATTTGTACAGTACGTAATTTGCTTTGAGATATGGATCTATAAATATATATATATAACATATATATATATATATATATGTATATATATATATATACTGATTTTTATATATAATTTTCTCGTTATCATATTCATCAGATTGGTTTAAAAATTTATACATTTGAAAGTAAGTTTTCACTCCTCAGTGCAAGATATATGTATATACGTATATACATACGCAAAAATACGTATGAGAAAATTTTGAGATCAAATTGATATATATCCGTCTATCTGCCTATCTGTTTAAAAAATAGCAATGATTTAAATAATAACAGATGGACGGATAGATGGACATATATGTATTTGATTTCAATATATATGAGAATATATATGTTTATGTCAAAGCAAATTATCTACTGTACTTCAGTTGGTGTTGCCAATCTATGTGAATTTATTACAGAAACTTTTGCATCAAGTTTCATAAACAAGTTATTCGGCCGAAGTCGCGTGAAACTTGTTTCTTGTCTTCTCCACGCACTATGCAAAAATTAGTGGGCGCACCAATGCTTAGCATGTCAATCAGCTCTTCCTGCTGTTTTCCTCAGCGATTATTACAATGAACCAACACTTAGCCGTTGCTCTTATTTTTCAAATAAAATTTCATTTCAATCGTTCCCCCTCAAAAAAACATGCATATGAGTAGTTTTAAAGGATTTACAGAAGTTTGAGGACGGGCAGCAGATTGGTCTTGGTTTGTTTGACGAAAGAAAAGTCGAAGTAATCGAAATGCCGGTGCCCCTAAAACCGTCACACATAGCTTACGAAGTCGAATATTGTAGAAATTTTTTATTTCCCTTTAAAAAACTAATAGTTTGAGCATGAAAACCCTCGCCACTCGGTTAGTCTGGTTTTGTCCATGATTGCGAAAAGTTTTTAACTAAAAATTCAAGCGCTATGATCAGCCAAGCCTTGTAACAATGACACTTTCTTTGCTTTCCTAGTTTCTAAGTAAAAAAATGTCAACTTACTTGAAGTGAAGTTGGAGAGATGTCGATAAACTAAACTGTCACGACTAGTTTTTCTTTTTTTAACAATTCCAGATACTTTCTGCACAGAGCATGGGTTTTTGCATATTCACATGAGAACATTAGTTGATAAACTAGTTTCGCAACATTTTGTAGCAGAAAAAAAAAAACAAAATGTCTCTAAATATTTTATGTCTACACAAAAACTTATTTCTGTAACAAAAATATATCTAAAAATGTCCGCGCATTCAGGCATCAATGTTCAGATACACATATGTATGTATGCGTTTTTGTGAAATGTTAAGCTTCTTAGCATTTTTGCATTAATATCGCAAAAAAAAACATTTCATTACAGTAAAGTCTCGTTTAATTCGGTCCATGCGTTCGCTAGAAAAAAACTCACCACAAAAATCACATAAAAGATAAGTAAGGAAATTATGTTCATCACCGTTATACTAAAAAACACAAAAAAATAAAATAACTAAATTTTCATGCTCTATAGTATGGAGTAGACGCGGCTGAATTTTTCTATTTTCAAAAGAAAAGTTTTTGTTGCATAGACGTGAGGGCGTTGTAAGCGTGTTCTTCCAAATTGTTTTGCAAATTTGTAGGCGATACCTTCGTTTTTACTAATGGGAGGGTGTTTATCACAAATACTAAACGTCTGCGCCGACAGACAGATGGACAAGTGAAGAAACGGACATGTTTAGGTGCATTCCAAATTTGAAGCTGGCCAAGAATTTATATACTTTGTGGGGTTTTTAAAGCTTGTTTCTGAGCCTCATAAAGATATTGAGAAAAAAATTTAATTTTGGTCCAACGATAATGTTGGATAGGCATCGTCAAAAGAATATGCATTTTGTGCATTTATTTGTTATAGTTTATGAGTTTATGAGGTAAAAAATCAAACTTTTGTTACTTTTAAAAAACAGAAATGTTCTCAGTTTATGTGGTGCTGTAGGCGTATCCCTCGACCGATTCCACCCGTTTTGTATACCAACGTGCGTGCAAGAACTTTCAATATTTCTGTCAAGCTTGAAGTCGATAGCTTCATTTTTGCGGGCAGGAGAATATTTACAAAAGACGGCCAGACGGACATACCTATCTCGATTCAGGATTTGATGCTGATCAAGAATACATATGCTTTGTGGGGTTCTGAGGCTTCTTTCTGGGCATTGCAAACGTTTTGTCAAAATGAATTTACATCTCATCCTCCGGTGATGGGTATAATAACTTTAAATACCTTCGAAATTAAAATCTCTTCTCGAGTGGAATATATGAGGAGAGATGGACTACACGCTTCGGTAGTACGTGAACTATACGTTCTAGACTAAATGTACCAAAGGACTGAGCCTTTTTAGCTGGAGCCTCTTTAAAGAAAAAACAGAACTTCTTCATGTTTTTGTTTTGCTTCGCTCCTAGTTTTTCCTTGTTTGAAGGCCTTTCACGTTCACGTACACACGCGGACTTCTCAATAATTCGAATGGTGTAAAGTTACGTAACGTTCTTTCCAATTCGTCTCCCATATCTTGATTTATGTGCAACAAGTTGCGAGGACATCTTATAAACTGCAAATGCCGATCTTTTTGCGCTCCTCGCCTGAAGCATTAATTAGGAAAAATTAAAAATAAGCACAGAATCATGTCGACGAGGAAATCGGTCTATATTTCGAAGGCTGTAATTGCGTGAAAATGTTATTTTAAACTTTCTATCAAATGTTATGTTAACTGATATTTGCTTTTATTACTATTTGGAATTATTACTAAGAGGATTTCATTGATATGTTCTTAACTTTTATTTTTGCTATTAGGTAATCGCGAATCTCACAATGACCACGTACTTCAGTTATCCCAATGAAGCCTTACAAAGCGAATTGAAACGTATTGCTAACGCTATTGTGGCGCCCGGCAAAGGTATTCTCGCTGCAGACGAATCGGTTTCGACTATGGGTAAACGATTAAAGGATATTGGTGTTGAAAATACCGAAGAAAATCGCCGTCAATATCGCCAGCTATTGTTCACTAGCGATCCTTCATTGGGGGAAAGCATTTCCGGTGTCATTTTATTCCATGAAACTTTATATCAGAAAACCGACGACGGTACACCTTTCGTTGAATTGTTAAAGCAACGTAACATTATACCCGGCATTAAGGTCGACAAAGGTGTTGTACCATTGATGGGTTCAGAGGATGAATGCACTACTCAAGGCTTGGATGACTTGGCTTGCCGTTGCTTTCAATATAAGAAAGATGGTTGCGATTTTGCTAAATGGCGTTGCGTTTTGAAGATTGGCAAGAATACACCATCCTATCAAGCCATTATGGAGAATGCTAACGTATTGGCTCGTTACGCTTCTATTTGCCAATCGCAAGGCATCGTGCCGATTGTGGAACCAGAAGTATTACCGGATGGTGATCATGATTTGGAACGTACCCAAAAGGTCACAGAGACTGTTCTCGCAGCTGTTTATAAAGCTTTGAACGATCATCATGTGTTTTTGGAAGGTACGCTTTTGAAGCCGAACATGGTAATGCCCGGCCAATCGTGTAAAAAGCAATATAAGCCTGAAGATGTGGGCTTAGCCACTGTAGAAGCATTACGTCGCACAGTACCAGCTGCTGTGCCTGGTAAATAATTTAATTACTTTTTTACTTTTTTTTAAAATTATTCATATTCAATATCTCTTTTCTACCAGGTATCACTTTCCTGTCAGGTGGTCAATCGGAAGAAGAAGCCTCTGTACATTTGAGTGCTATAAATAATGTTTCTTTGCTGAAACCATGGGCTTTGACCTTTTCTTATGGTCGGGCTTTGCAGGCTTCTGTATTGCGTGCTTGGGGCGGCAAAAAGGAATGTGTCGAAGCTGGACAAAAAGAATTACTTAAACGTGCTAAGGTTAGTGATAGTAGTAGTGATTTTGAACTTAAGACTTCAGAGGATTTTGTAGAAATTAAAATTTGTTGTTGGAATTTATAACATGCACATGTATAGGGGGATTATTGTTATCTTATTATCAATTTTAAGCTAGATTATGGTAAAAATTATACGCACATTCCCATATGTATATATACACAGCACTCGGGTATTATGATAATTTTTTTTAAATTAAAATTTAATTTAAATTTACACATAAACGCATGAAAAGAACCCAAGCATATCTCCTATAAGGTACGAGAAATTGATCACTTAACTCAACGCACTATTAAATATTTTTGTAATTATTTTTAATAACATTATTATACTTAATCTGTTTGCTTATTCAGGTTTTACGTGGTATTGCTTTAGGTTGTTGCGTGCCGCAACGGTGTATGGCAAAACCATTAGATGATAACCTTTATATTAAAATATTAAAATTGTTTCATAACATTGAATGTAACCTACTTTGTCAATTTGGCTGGAACTGCGAGTAACAAATCGCTTCTAATGTAAAAAATCATCAGCAAAGTTTTTAACATTTCGTTGTGTTCGATAATTGATTAGCGTTTGTTTTTGTTTTTACTTTTCTTTATCATTTCATTCATTTGCCTTCATCATCGAAAACGAAATTAAAGGGGGATATGAAAGATCTCCGCGAATCTTTGGTCTTCTAATGAGCTTCTTTTGGTAGCCTGCTCTTTTCAAATGATTCCGAACTGCTATGTGGTCGATGTTTAGTGTGTACTCTATTTCCTGACAGCTTGCCCGCCATTCTTGGTCCACAAGTTGCAAAATTTCATCGACTTTTTGAGTGACTCGAGGTGCATATTTAACATTGAAGCTCCCGAAAGGAATCGAGCAAACCAGTCTTGGGTCCTTCGTCCATGCACAGCTTTCCCACCCAACACTTAAAAAAAATTATTTTTCTTGAAGCGTTTTCACCCTATTTATAGTAGAAAGCATCATATGGCGTATTTCTTCAGATATTTCATTCATTTTCAAATGAATACAACTTTTTACACGAGCAAAGAATTAGAAAACTATCTTCACAAAGACTGTAAACCTTTGCCTTGTGCCTTTTAAGCACATGTCATAAGCACGGAGAGGCATTATATTAAATTTTAAATCAATTACTGCACCACTTGGTCAAAAACTAGAGCGATTGTCCAAATTGGTCACGCCGTCTGTCTTAGTTGTCTGTGTCTCTGCTTTTCTCCCCTTAATTTCCCAAAGTCGCCAAAATTACCAGGCAGTGCCATAGCGATAATTAGCTCACAGATATGATCTATGTGTGTAGATAAGGAACTCATACAGTATTGAAAAGAAAAGGGCGAGAATTTTAATTTTTCTATCATTAACATAAGGCTTATATCAACTAACTTGATATGATGCTTTACTTTAAACATTATGCGCTAACCGGTGTCGTGAAACATTTTAAAGCTTATTTACCTACTAATTGGCCTGCAATTAACGATCTATTCATTCTTGCTTAACACTAGATTGCCGCGTAGGGGGTGTATACGTATTTCGTTTGACTCAAACATCGAGATTGACGGTTTAAAAAAAAAAAAAATTAATTTTAAAGTAACTTTAGTCAAAAACATATATTTTTACATATATATACCGTTTTTAAAATATTCTCTCCGTAGATTTTTTTTATTATATTTAGCACAGACAGCCTTATTTCCATTTCTTTTCCCTGACAGTTGAACTTGACCATTCAAGCGTTTCGATGCCGAATTTCATGCCAAATGTATCTGGTTTACAATTGGAAACAATTGTTCATTGACTGCTAGGTCTGTTCTCAATAAATTAAGGGATGGATGTTAGCATTTGTATAGTAATAATTTTATTGAAAACCAATGCAAGTTTTTAAAAAACATCATATTATTTTTCCAAAAACAGATAGCAATAAAATTGATCCGCTCCGGTCATCTAGTAGCACCTGGCTGTTGTTGGAAACAATTGTTCATTGACTGTTACGTCTCTTCTCAATAAATTTTTTTCCCTACTTTATCTAATCAACCAATTTGACTGACATCCATCAACGTAGGTGAAGTACATGTGGATTTTTGAAACTAAGGGATGGGTGTTAGTATTTGTATATATTTAATAATTTTATTGAAAACCAATACATGTTATGTTTTTAAAAAAATCATATTATTTTTCCAAGTACAGATAGTAATAAAATTGACCCGCTCCGGTAATCTAGTGTCAAAATGGTGATTAAGCTAAGCATGTAGCTTAAACATTTTTAAGATGAGGCACATTGGATATAAACCTTAACCTATATTGCTATAAAAAAAAATTAACACAAAACACTGTTTCCTTATCTTAAGTGGGAACAAGCTTCTGCAACTAAAACACTGTTTCCTTCGTTTAGCTTTCATTGTTGCTTTATGGTTTCATTTTACTGTTGCTGTTATCACTGCTTTCGTTACATTTCTTGCAAAAGAACATCTGTTTCATTTCTAATTTCATTGTCACATTATTTTGATCTTTTATTTTTAAACTTTTATTTTAATTTTTTTTCACAAAATGTGTTTTTTTTTTTTTTTTATATATATAATCGATATTTCTCATTTTCTATCTTTCTTCAACTAATGCAGGCCAATGCACTTGCATGCCAAGGCAAATATGTTGCTGGCTCAATACCGTCATATGCTGCCAATACCAGTTTGTTTGTTGCCTCACACAAATACTAAAAAACGAGAAACAAAATCGCTTATAAACAACAAACACAAACATAAAAAAAAAAGAAAAAAGAAAAAATAAATATGAAAAAAATTGTAAGAAAGTTTAGAAAAAATTCTTGAAGAATTATGCAAAATTGCTCAGAAGATCTAAGACTTATATCGCATTCCTGTTTACTCTTTTAGTTTTTATAAGTAAACTCACGTTAACTCTTAATAGTTTGGAATTTTTCTAACTTCGCTTACCGCCGAGTTCGAACGAGAACAAGCTTACCGCCATATAAGCGCCATTAAGCCCAGTAAGTTGAAGTTTAGTGGCTTTTATGAGACGGTAGTGGACGATTAAGGGTTAATTTAAAATTTTTAAGTATAAAATCATATTAACAAAAAGAGAAATAGAAATTTTCTGAAATCCTTAAATGATTTGAATTTTTAATACTTATTATCTTTTTAACTTTAGGGCAGAATTTTACAGGTTCTTGTGAAAAGTTGAAGTCATTTGAAAATATTTAATGGCATACGTGTTTACAAAGTGTAGTAGTTTTTCATTTTAATCTATTTTTTCCCAAATTATGTAAGTGCTTCCTCTTTTTACTAAATCAACTATTTAGGTATTTTTGTTGTTTTTATAAGAGATTCGAAGTGAATGAAATCCTAGACCTATAAAAACTTAAAATTGTTTCGAAAGATATTTTGTTGTAAAGGAGATCTATCCAATGCCCAGTGGGGCGTTCTGCTTCAACTACACTTCTTAGTTATTAATAAATCGCTCATTTTATGGGAAGAAAAATATTTAAACGCATTTCAAATTTGATGGCTGCATACCTTCACCTGGTGGTGAAGGCAGCTACAATCGATTCGCTGCACTGCTAAGTGCGGGCAAATTGAATTATTTGATATTTTGAACGCAGCCGTTGCCTATGAAAGTTCAAAACTATGCTTTAATAAAGAAAAATATTATAATCGGATAAGATTGACCATGAAATACTCTAAACCATTTTATCTAACGTGATTCCTTATTTACTTTAGAGATAAATTATTAAAAATTACACTGTATCTCCCTAGAACACAAACGTTTATATGGAATTTTGACTCAGGCGAAACAAATTTAATAAAATTAATGTTCTTACCAAAGACCTTCATTTATTTTCGCCGTGAAGTACTGGAAATTGAAATCTACTGTCACATAAAGGATTAGTTTTGACAACATGACAACCGTTATACGAGGGAGTAGTGCAAAAAGTAGATCTATTTAAACCACACCTGCCTAAGCGGACTTTTATTTCAATTTACACGTAGTCCTTACAGTGAAGAATTAAACATTAGACCGTTACCCTAACTAAAGATTTACGTTTATACAAATGATAGGCGGCTCGAAACCTCAACCCATACTATCTAAATTTCTCACATCAGTTTAGTATATCTAAGCGGACTTTTATTTCAATTTACACGCAGTCCTTACAGTGAAAAATTAAACATTAGATCGTTACCCTAAGTAAAGGTTTACGTTTATACAAATGATAGGCGGCTCGAAACCTCAACCCATACTATCTAAATTTCTCACATCAGTTTAGTATATCGAAATACTATTACTCAGTAATTTTTGTTGAGAAATTTGCAAATTGCACAAAGTGAATCTAAGTAAATTTTTTCAACATAAGGAATGTAAATTATCCGATCCAGTTCATTTTCAATACGGTTTTTTTGCTGGGCTAAAGTATGTCAGTGACAAATTGAATCGAAATATTTCAAAATTTACGATTTATAGATTGAACACTAATATATATATAGACCTACCTCGAACGGACGAATGGTTGGATAAGCTTAAATTGATCCAGAAAATAATTCTTAATCAGCTCGTATAAAAAAGTACAACTATCTGGATGTTACATCCGTCCGTACAAACTTATTACACCCTGTGCCACAAGAGGTATGGGGTACAATAAGCTTTTATGCGACCAAAATGTTAAGATTTTGATAGTTTATGGTGAAAATTGGTCCGCAATAGCAAGAAAGCATAAAAATTCTATAGCGAGAACAGTTTGCTAAATTTGACCTACGTTAGCTGACGTTTTGAGGGCTTTCATAGAAATTATGCCTCCATACTAAAATAATATGTAATTTTTAGAGAAATGAATAAATGACTGCATTAGGCAAAGTCGTGTAGGGTAATCAAACAGTCGCCCATTTCCGGCTATAATGGTTTTACTTCTTACTATGTAGATTATATTCCGGAGGGCCTGTATTAAAACGTGCTGCTGAACGTATCGGTGATAAGAGATAAGAGAGTTATTGGAATTCAAAAATCCTTAAAAATTGGAAATTTCAATTCCGTTCCTCATTTTATATATCTTCGTTTAAATGCATAGGTTTTAAGAAAGGTATCCTTTGCAATGATTTCGTTTTGGTAAAATTTTTAAAAATAATAAAATTTTTATATTAAATATTTTTTATTAATAGCTCTCATAATATTGCATTAGATTCAGATAAATTAGCTTAAAAGAATTTAAAATTAATCATCGGCCATTTTGGGCCAAGTTAGGGTTGAAAAATATAATTTCAGTCAAGAAGATATCGTCGAAACGTGGAAGCTTTTGAATGTGAAATTGATATTCACTTTATGACTCTTTAGTCACACTTAAACAATCTTGCATGTAAAGGTAATGAAAATATATATGTATTGTTATATAATAAAAATTTCATTTACTTATTTTATTATCATTATTATTATTATTACATAAATTTAGCCAGAGAATAAATTCTAAGACTTAATTCTTAAAGCACCAGAATCTAAGGCTTTCGGCTTTATTTTTATTAATATTAATATTATTATTATTATTATTATTATTATTATTATTATTAAATACTCTACTGCACTTGAGATTTGATTCCACGACCATTGAATTGCTAGTCGAGACCCTTGCCTACTCGGCCACTCAGGCGGTTATTACATATTTCAATAATTAACTTACAATGAGAATTATAAGCTACAAGAAAGTCAGTTACCAGGTTTTTAAGCCTATTACAAATAATAATTTAAAATACAGGGTCATCGAGTTGGATCACTTTTTTTTAAATGCTTTTAATTACACAGCGTACGCACACATTCTTAAAGCGTACAACAGTTGCGTTTCCCGTAAATGGAATGAAGCTCATCTTTGGTTGAATGTTTTGTGAATAAGGATTATTGCCCCCTTTGGGCCCATTGGGTTAAAGAAAACACATGTGATGTTCGTAACGGACTTTTACGTGTATAAAGATGACTTTTTGGCTATGGTTTGTGGGCTGAAAATGTTACTTTTTGAACATGAAAATGTGATAGCAGTTACCGTCAATGGAGAACACTAGAGAAACATAATTAATTTTTTGTGAAAAAAATTAAATGATTTCCACTTGGATGACATGTGGCTTCAATATATTGGTGCACCATGCCATGCATTTCGTGACAGTTTGTTGGGAAAAAAGCTGAACGAAAATGCTTGGTTGATGCCCACAGCGATGAGATAAAGACCATGCGATAGAAGTCCATTGAACTCTAAGGCCATGTTGAAGCATTGGTTTACTCCATTACGCCAACAACTGTCAATTATCTCTTATTCACAAAAATTATTCATGTTATCGATGAAATAAGAGCAAATTTGTATAAGAAAGTGGCAAGACTTGGTAGTCCAGGGTTGAAGTCTAGCGACATCATTTTTAAGTAAAAAGAAGTGAAAGCACTATAGTAGGACACGGTCCAATATTAGCACTCTACACCACTTCACTTAATAATGGACTTAGCGACTTTTCAAAATAAGATGTTATATGGGAAGTGGTTGAAGAATTGGTCCAATCCGAACCATTTTTATTAGTCTTCGTCCTTGGGCCTAAAATATACAGGTGTACCAAATTTCATCAAAATATCTCAAAAATTGCGACCTATGGACTGAATACAAATTTACCTGGACAGACATCAGACGGACGGATTGACGGACAGATTCAGATTCAGAAAATGATACCAAATCGATCAACGTAATAAAAGACGGGTCTATCCTAAGCCCTACATTCACACAAACTTAATATATCTGGTACCACAAGTTGTGTAGGGCATAACAACATGAAGCCATATTAAAAATAAAAGAAAGTCCATCTTGATATCTTTTATCGTTTATCGTTTATTATAAATTAAGAAAAAAACCTTTATTTGCGGACCCTATTAAGCGGTTTATTATATACATTAAGTTTAATTATAATTTTTGATTAAAATATAAAATATTATTGAAATAGAATTACTTATAGAATAGCATAGCATAAGCTATAGAGCATAAGCTGTAGAGTATCAATATTTTAGAAAAAAAAAAAAAAAAGTTTTAAAACTAATTCTTTTCGTAAATCTTTCTCTTTTAGGCTGACAGTCAAGCGGCAGTTGGTAAGTACGTAGCCGGTAGTGTGGTCGGTGTTGGAGCGGATGCTGGCTTGTTCGTAGCCAACCATGCCTACTAAACAATTCAGTTAACTCAATAAAAATAAAAAAAAAAATTTACTTCATTGGATGTTCAAACATTA
>KK502541.1:272517-291021 GCA_000688735.1 Glossina austeni | reverse complement strand
TTGTTTGGGTAAGGAGTTCTGCCATTAACTTAGGTTCAAATTAGAATAAATAGCAGTATGTAGCAGTAAGTTAGGTTTAAGTGACTGACGACTCAACAGCGTTATTATTTAAAATCCGTCAAGTTTAGAGTCAAGTCAACCTTGCCTAAAAACTAAAAGATCAACTTCCGCTCAAACCTTTCTTTCTTAGAATTCTGGTTTTGTAATCCTCCTTCTTCGATGGGCCCACAGTGCGTGTATATATATTTATAAATTTATACAGTTTATGATATTGTGACGAGGCAAAGTAATTTTGCCTTGTTTCTCCCTGACAGACCTTTCGTTTGGGTGAGGAGTGCCGCCATTAACTTAAGTTCAAGTTAGAATAAATAACAGTAGGTAGCAGTAAGTTAGGTTTAAGAGACTGACGAATCAACAGCGTTATCATTTAAAATCCGGCAAGTTTAGAGTCAAGTCAACCTTTTCTAAAAACTAAAAGATCAACTTCCGCTCAAACCTTTCTTTCTTAGAATTCTGGTTTTGAAATCCTTCCTCTTCGATGGGTACCCAGTGCGTGTATATATATTTATAAATTTATACAGTTTATGATATTGTGACGAGGCAAAGTAATTTTGCCTTGTTTCTCCCTGACAGACCTTTCGTTTGGGTGAGGAGTGCCGCCATTAACTTAAGTTCAAGTTAGAATAAATAACAGTAGGTAGCAGTAAGTTAGGATTAAGCAGTCAGATGACTGACGACTCGGCAGTATTATCATTTAAAATCCGGCGAGGTTAAAAGCTAAAAGGTCAACTTCCGGCCAAAGCTTTCTTCCTTAGAATTCCGGTTTTGAAATCCTTCTTCTTTGATGGGCATTCAGTGCCAACCAGAACACTCAGAACATATCGGAAAAATATTCTTTCTTGCATCAAGTGAACAGGTGAAAGCTCTATCTAGCTTCAACCCTGCCTCTATCGTTGTACGTTTAAACTGAAAAACTTCATTTAAACTTCATTTAAAATTTCTATGTCTAACGAAGTTCGAATAACAAAGGAATAGAAACGACATTGAAAGCACAGTGTTTTTCCTAATATTCTAAGCTAAAGGAAAGCTTAAGAAGGGGAGAGCATGCAATGGGAAGTATGGGAATGGGAATACTCCACATATTATGTGTAATTCCGTCCTGCCATTACAAATTGCCTTGTCGGCGGATCTCGTCATCCGGCGAGCTGGACCCTGGCCGTAACAGAGAATCTTGGAATAGCTATATGTTAAATTTATCATTCATATTTGGGAATATAAAAGCGACAGTGTAAGGGATTTGTAGTTTCATTACTAATTGCAATCACTTGAATAGCTAAGATGAAGAATCAAAGTATTGTTAACTACGGTAGAAAATCTTTTCAACTCTAATTGATCTCTTGTCTCGTGGAAGTACACCATGTGCTTATATAAGAACTTGTAAGATTGATATCAATAAGAAAAGATTAGTTTAGTATGTAAGTTGGTTCTTTCAATCATTCTAACGCAAACTTTTCTACCCTGAAAAATGATCGCCATTCACGCACAATCGGTTCATGTTCTTTGTAAAAGTACGCATTCAGTCAACAAAATATAGTAATAAGTTAAGATCATCTTCCAGATTTTGTGCTCGCTATGCGCGCGAAATTTTTTTATCGCAAATTCAACTGGACTTAATCAACTAACTTACGGCTCTGCCGTAAGGTTCTAATATAATATTCGAGTACGAGATGGTATTCCTGAGCTTTCAACTTTGATCTTTTGCTTAATTTCTAAGTGTGAGATGTGAAAAATAGTGGTTCTGAATAAAAAAAAAAAATAAAAATTAAAATTTTTATTTAATCAAAAATAATGTGATATTGTGTGTGTGCGTAATATTATTCCTGCATACACTACGTACAAGTAACAAAATTCCTTTCGTGCATTTTACATGAGAAATTACAAAGTATTTTGCTCACTGCGGTCATCATCGTCAATGAGCTCTTTTATGCTACACATCAAAGATTACTATTTAGTGGATATGGGTCACGTAAATTTTTAAAGCTTGACTTACAGAACTTGGTAAACAAGCATTTGAGCAATTTTCCTAGTAGTGGTTGTGAAAATTTGGACAACCATCAGACAATCGACTAGGAAATCAAGCCGAAAAGTCAGAACAACGCGGGAATAGACCGTGGAACGCGTAGACTGATGGACAAACAGGAGAAAAAGGCAAAGGGTTTTCAAGTTGACAAAGGAATGAGTGCACTGAACGATCAGTGAATAGACAAATCGGCGGACGTATGGGCAAATGAATGGACAGATGGACAGACAGATGGGTAGATAGACAAGACGATGGATGGGTAAGGCGAGAAGGAGTGGCTTGGCACGAAGAAAAACTGGCACACGAATGGTGAGACGAAGAACAAAAAACAGAAATGTGGAGGATCAGAGGCAGAGCTCGATAAACCGGCACAGGGACTCTGAGCATTACTTTATTCAACTGTATACTCGTTGGCTTATGTGTCTATCTGCTTATGTGTCGTTGGCTTATGTGTCTATCTGCTCTTAGCCTGTCTTTTTGTACGTCCATGCACCCGTCTATCTGTGCGTCTGTTTGGTTACCTCAATGTTCATTTACGCCTTCTTCTGTCTGTAAGCAATCCTGTCACCTGTCTTGCAGAGGCCTCCTATGAATACTTCTGGATATCATGGATTATCTTTATTCAAATATCAAGTAACAAATTTAAGTAACAAAAAAAAAAAACCAACTTCAAATCAATATATAATTCCATCCCGTACTGGTGGTTAGGTAATATTGTTTACCCTCGCATTACTCGCATAATTGTTCCCAATGATTGAAAGAGCAAACATTATCTAAAAATTATGCTATGCAGTCGTTGTCAGTGTTATTCCATTCGATTTTCTTTCGTTATTATTATTTTTAAACACCTTGATTGAGTTATTTTTGTATGTTATTGTATGCACTTACAACCAGCAATATGTAAACAAAAAAACATTGCTAACAAGCCAAATGAAAACAAAAAACGGCAAATGCCTACATGTGTAAATATACTAAATATGTGTTTGTACAGTCAAGCATGTGCGCATACGGGGAAGCTAAAGAATGAATGATACACTCGTTCAATGCGAAATCAACGATAATAAAACATTATTTGTTAAACAAAACAGAACCACATTAACCAATTCAACAGTGGTCTAGTTCATATGCGCGCACATCGTTGCTTGCATGCCTTGAAGAGTGAAAATACATGAAGAATAAAAACAATAAAAAACAAGTAAAAATAATATAGTCAGGCCAGGCTGTGCTTTAGATGCCCTGCACAACTTTGCTTAATGCAATTTTTTATTGATTTTTGTGATAAAATGTCATAAGCAATACATTGTCTCATGGGAGCCCTTACCAGTGAACTAAATTTCCCAAATTTAATAAAATTAATCTTCTTCTGTTCGCATGAGTAGTCGAGCAGGCAAGGGGTCGCGACTAACAGCTCATTGGTTGCGTGTTTAAATCTCAGGTGCAGTAGAGTTTTCACTACTGGCGAGCATATATGATTTAAGTTATTCGGCAGCCTTTGAAATCATTACCGTGTAAATTTATTTATAAAATATCGAGACAATAAATAAATAAAATAATCTTCTTATAGACTTGGTTTGTATTTATACGCTTTCGTCGTAAATACTAAAAGTAAACCATTGCAGTTTTTCATGAGTACGTTGATGGGTGATAGACAGCTGACATCTTAGTCCATATTCCGCGCATTTAATTTTTCTGGCAAAGTACTATGCTCAGGATGAGTTATTCAAAGAGGAGATCATTTTGCCATGTAAAGGCTTCTTTTCTTTACGCGCAAGAGTTGAAAATGTCGGTCCAATCCGAAATTTTTCGCATCAGTGTGATATGCTGAGAACGATTTTTCCCGGGAAATTTTGAAAATTGCCAAACTTTTTGATATAACGAAGTTTTCAAAATAAGGCGTGGTCGAACAATGGTCCAATCAGAACAATTTTCAATAGTGCCAAAATACATCAGTGTATCAAATATTTGCCACGGTCCGCCACAAGAATGAAAGAACATATATATAAAACAGACAGACAGACGGACAGACAAGTTTAAATCTATTCAGAAAGTGATTCTGAATCGATCGATATAATAATTAAAGGTTTTATCTTAAATCCATTTTGGTGTTGCATACATCCGGACAAATTTAATATATCTTGTACCACAAGTGACATGTGGTATATATGTATGATAGAGAAGCAAGAAAATCATCAAAAACCGAAAGCGGAAATTACAATACAAATACAAAATAATAAATAAAAGCAAAATTAATGAATAATTTGAAAAAAAATGTTTTCAATAAAGTCGAGCAATGAATTGTTTTCTTTTTTTGTTTTTTTTTTTTGAAAAAAATCTTATCAAATATTTACTGATTACAAAAAATATACTCAGAAATTTACAATCAGAATGAAAGAATAAAACTTATCAGAATTGAAATAGTATTTGTTTTTTTTTTTTAAAAATTCAGTAGTAAATGTAATTTTTGGAAATTCTTAAAATAATTTACTTTTCAACTGAAATTGAAAATGTCCATTAGTCGCATTAATCTACAGTCGTGTTCATTCATCATCGTACTAGTGATTAATAGGCTTATAAAAGGCATTTTAATGTTGCGCTCTCTTGACGCAGAAACACAAAAAATTGTATTTTGCGTCGATGTTTTCTATAAATAAATAATTTTCTGCAAACAGTCTCTATAGGCTACAGGTACACTTGTGGGCGCATCATGTTGATCTTTCAATATTCACCACATCAATACACACAGTTCTGTTATTTCTATCTCAAGTGGTCGACGGAAAACAGCCGTACCGGCGAATGCTTTGGACTGAATGAGCTTAAAATCTTACACTTGTCGATATGTAGGGTACAAAACGCGCTATAGCGCTAAACTAACTAAAAAATGATTTTCCAAACAGCTGGATCTTCTTCATAGCGTTTTATTCAGGAGATAGTCTTGTTGAAAACGCAAAGTTCGCTAAGTGGGTATCCAAATAGTTTGCTGATGAGCTAAACATGAAAAGCGTTGGTGGCATCGATGAATCGATATTATATGAGTTTACAACCGAACGGGAATGGGTTGATTTACTGGATAATCTGCTAACTGTGAACATGAGTTGGATGGGCCAACTACGCAAAACCATAGATCTGAGCAGCTCTGCAGTTTTCGGAGGCTGCCTTCCTGGCAAATCTCTGCTGGAAGTCGAACGTAATCCAATGACTATCAGACAGATTATGGATACTGGGTTCTATGATATTACAATGGGATCGTTCATATTGACGGACGATGCCAGTTTAAACAAAACAAGCTACTATTAATTATTGTGTAAGAAAAAATTTGATTTTTGTTTTTTTTTTTTATATCACCAATCACTCATGGGTTGCTCCTGTCGCGTAATGCGGTGAGGCTTAGAAGGAAGTGAGGAAATATGGACAGAAATATGGAGGTGAAAAATCAAAGTAAGCAGAGGTTTGAACATGCGAACGCTGACTTGATAGTCGTGATTCTCGCCTATGTGGATAATAGAGAATCTTTTGATCCCTCCCATCACTAAAACGGACAAATTTTTGAGGGATATTTGGTCGAAATTTCTGTGCTTTAAAAACGTTTGGGTTTCTGGTAGTTCCAACACATCGTACTCGAACGAATCTGGACTGTGTTCTCCCCATATAATATTTTATTAATTCCTTGGCCGCAAAGCTATACGTTAGTGAAAGAGACCAGTGAGAGTTTGGTGGATCGTTATAGTCATTTAAGCAAAACGTTTACAATATCCAAAAAGGAACATCAGGGACTTTAAATAATTCTTCATATTGAAGAATTTATTTCTATATACCCTTTTAACCGATGTCAAATTCTAAAGACATACCTATCCGTCCCTCTGTGATAGCGATTCGCCCGATCTCAAAATATAAAATATAGTCTACAAATTTAACAAAAACAATCAACATTTTTGCATCCGGGTTGGCATATATAAAACGAGGCAAATCAGTCAAAGGACTTACTTAACGTGAACATATGTTCTACATATTTATGCACAACATGAACGCAAAGCATCTGTGGATTCAAAGCTTTGGAAATTTTGAACGTCTTGCTTATTACTCATAGTCTACGATAGTTATAACCATAAGAATTTCCATAATTTATGTTCTATGGAGATGATCATGTCGGCCACGCCCGGTTTATATTGCATAGTATTATTTTTTCAATTTTTTTACTTTTAACATAAAGATGGTAAGCATAAAATACTCGATCGTAGACGAATATAATTATCTTACTTGTTCGAGTTAGCTACAGGACTACAACTATAGCCGGTACATTTGCGTCCGAATTATATCAATTTTTAAACTTAATTTATCTGAATAATCTTTTCAAATAACAATTTTCAATTTCATTTTTCGTGACTCGAGAATTTTAAACAAAAAACTATAAGAAACAAACGGACAAACCTGGCAAAGTCGTTTGAGAGTCTCATGCGGATTTTGTTACTGTTCTTCTAAAGCGAAAGTTACAATAGATTAACGAACAGTTAAAGTAAATTCGTTTTTGCATTTTGAATATTCAAAGTCAGAAATTATATATATAGCTAATCAAATAGGTCGGAGAGGCGGTCGTAAATATCTTCAGAAATGTATTCCCTACAGCGGACAAGCTATTAAATCTGCAGATATCTGATCCTACATTTTTAAGTTTAGGACCGACCGTTACGTTTACAAGCAAGCAAGCAAGGTGTTGCCACATCAAAAAAATGCCATTTACAATGGATTGCCATTGCCTTCTATATTCTCGTTGAGAGCCAAAGTAAAGGCATCGCAAAATTTTTTGCATTTCCGTCGAGCAAGTTCAGCACGATGGCTCTGCCTTCGTTTTAGATCCGCACAAATTCAAGTCATTGATAAAATGACGTAGTTTTCTGGGCATAGCCTTTTTTTCTCATAAATGCTGACCTATTGACGTCACGTTGTATTAATATCATGCAATTTTCGTTCTACTCTCAGTTAGGCATAACCGGGGCCAACGCTTTCGTTCACCGTAAACGTCAACTTAATTCAACAATCACTATCCCACTCATCCCACTGATGAGCTCTTGCAAAGCTATTCGATTAAATATGTTACCGGGTTTATCTCTAAACTGTGAAGGCTGAGAAACATTTCATTGCCGATCTATCCGTAATTATTATAACCTTAACTATTTATCTGTCATTTTTCGATATCACCTTAATTTGTTACCTTAGCACTTTTTTTCACATTGAAAATACCAACAGATTCGTATCAGTATAAAAAAGCGTGTCTTTAGCAAATAAAATGCGCTTTACATTTTCTTTTTTTGTTAAACTTTTAACAAATACAACGCAAGCGAACGCGCATTGACTAAATATACTTTAATTTAATTTAACATCAACTAAATATTTTATATAAAATTTTTTATATAAATATATATATGGGCTCGTATGTATGCATGAATTCTTTTAAATATTTGTTTGTCTTAACAGATAAATCGTGTTAATCTGTTGGTAAATTCATTTACAACTTTATGTTTATTTGTTGTCGTTATTATTGTTGTTTTTATTCTTCTTCTTCTTCTTCTTTTTGTTGTTGTTATTGTTGTTATTGTTGTTGTTGTTGTTTGCGTCGTAATGATTTTCTGCTATTTACAAAATTTTTCATTGCGAACCGTTCAATGAATTTTCGCCTTGAGCTTGAACATGAGCAGCTGAACTTCTTGGCTTTCTTGGCTTTAGTTTATTATATATTTGCTATGGGTTTATTGTCTTTTATTCTTTTTTTTTTTGTTTTTGTTATTTTTTTTTTTTTGCTTTTTCTTTTTCGTATTGCATTTAAATTCTTTTTCTATATCTTTTAGAAGAAGGTTAAGGGCATTCACAACAGATTTCATATAAAGGATTTGCAACATTTGACGTAAAGGCCAAAACTCACCGTAAGATTAAATAAATTACTTTTGCAAGAGTTTATGAAAATAATGCTCACAATTTATATACAAAGCTAGCAAGAGAAGGCTGGGCATAAAATAAAAGATTAGGAGCAATTTAATGATTAAACGCAAGGACAAAAGTCATACATATACGCCTTCATGCGTATCGTTTAATAAATAAAAATTTCATAGCAATATTTTTCGGCTTTTTGCGGATTTGCGTGTGCAAAGTACTTTTTGTAGAAAATTCTATGAAATATTGGGTTTAACTTTTATTATCCGTTACAGATTGTAAGTTTTAATTCTTTATCTACGCAAGTAGAACGCTTAACTTTTTCGTTGAATATTTATATGGTTGCAGCAAGCAGGTGTAATAAATTTTATAATGATAGGTGCGTTGGATTTTAAATTTATCGTTCCTCCTCTATTGTTGTCGCGTCATGCCAAAAACCTGATTTGGGGTCAAGAATTTTAAAGAGAAGTTTAAATTTTAAAACGTCATAAGCATATCCAAAGAGCTGTTGCATGGATGAACGAAAGAGCGAAGGAGTCGACGAACGAACGGACTGACGGGAGGATGGATTAGCGATCGGATGGGGTGACGAATGGATGGACTGACAACGAAGGGACTGGCGAACGGATGGACTGGCGGACAGAACGGATGGACTGCAGGACAGAACGGATGAACTGACGGGCGGACGAATGGAAGAACGGACAAACCGAATGAAATTTATAATATTTGGCATATCGTCATTTTGTTTTTTTTTTTTAATATGTATAACCACTCAGGGGTTATACCCTATTGGCGTAACGCGGTGACTGTCAAAAAGAAGTGAGGAAACCGAGAGAAAGAAAAAAAAATATGGAGATGGTGGTCGCACCCTAGTGGATGTGTATCCATAGTTATGCTTTTGCCGGCTGAGCATTCACTATAGCATTCACAATCAAAGTGAACTCTACCGCAGTTGTGATTTAACCACGATTTTGTCTCCAATTCTTACCTACTCAGCTACTCATGCGGACTTCGTTTTTAAGCGGACGGGACCAGTTACAAATTTGAATGGTGACTCTCAATAAAAACCAATTAATTATTTCATAAAGACATTAATTTCGAAATTAAAATAACTTTCGATAAAATTGGAACATGTGCGTGTTCCCTCCTATCTCAAGTAAATGATGAGAGATCAAACCAAACATTATTGATGATAACAGTAAATTTTTTACTTAGAGCAAAATTATCGCATATACGTAATAAGCATCCGCTTTTTCCTTAATTACTTCCTATCGATCTTTCCGACCACAAGTCAAAAACAGACGGACGGAAGCATGAACATAAGTATGGATGCTCACGATTGTTAAGAACTCTACATCGATCAAGAATTTATAAAAGTTGTGAAGTCCTTGACACATGCTGTCTGCGTGTTATTACACGCACGACAAGTGTAGTACGCCTGCACCCTTCCTTCCAAGGATTTTATCGACAAATTTTTGGAATAATTTACCGCTTCACACTGAAATAGCGTAACTCTAAATCCATGAGAAATTCTTAGCTCCGCAAAATTTAGTACGTAGTGAAGAGGTCTTAGCGGACGCAAGTAACTCTTTGGGTCTTTAGTTCATATACCTTCTTAGATCCGCAGAGTTCAAGCCCGAAAGTTACTTACTAAGTCTTCAACGATGATTCCATTTTAGGCAAATAAAATCATTGCTTAATTAACCCTGACCTCGCCAAGCGGTGCCTTTGAGGCACCTTTGAATTTTAAAAGGAAGCTTTTGATTTTTTCTTATTGGATTCCAAAAAATTTACGGCCTGTATGTAGTATTTAATGTTTATATATATCATGTTTGAATATATATACATATATGTATATGTATATGTATGTATATATGTATATGTGTATATGTATATATATATATATAGATATACATATATATATGAACTGACACTATGAACGAAAAAAATTAACCCTTTAACTATTTCCAGTATTTTTATAGGCCACTGAGACTCACAAATAAAAAAGCTTATTAAGATTTGGGTTAAGAAAATCATTTTTCATCGGCTTATATCAGTTCATATAAACTATTATTTTCACTTTCACTAAATTGTTTGAAGGGATTTTGCCTCCTGCAATCGAGAAAGGTGTTCTTCCTCGTCCAGTAATCAGAGCAAAGTCCCTTGGTAGCCATAAAATGTACGTTTCTTTTTTTTCTAATTTCCTAGATTTAGTTATCGTTAGACCGCCTCTCTTCGTGCATGCCTGTGTGCCAATCCGTCTGCTCTTACGTTATTACAAAACTTTCATATATGGCAAGCATGAACGGTATTATGCGGGATCAGTCGGTTAGTTAGTGTCACTCATAAATACGCATCAGAGATTCGCAAAATATATATGTGCTTATGTACATACATACATACATATTTGGTTTGCATAAAATTGTAAACACAGTTTGTCACATGTTTACATGTAGTTTCGTCCGTCCGTCTGTCTGTTTATGTCAGCTGAAACTTTACTTTTTATATTTGGTTGAAAACAATTTAGAAAACATGCACACAATTGGCCTGCAATCTATTTATAGCGGATCTTCATTGAAAATTTTCCAGAAACATATTAAAGTTTCACGTGCACATGATCTTAATACTGATCTACAAAATCCAAAATTTTAATGATTTATTTATATTTAATTTATTCAAAAGAAAAACACGGAAGAACATTATAGTCGAGCAAGGCCAACTATTACACACACTGCGCGACTAGGGCAGCTACTCATTCGTTTTGGTAATAAAGTTACATATTATTTTCATGGAAAGGCGTATTTTTCATGAAAGCCAAAATATAGACCTATGTTATCCAAGTTCGGTAAAATTGATTTCCATGTCAGTTTACTATTGTGAACCAATTTTCATCATAAAACATTAAAAATTATAACTTTTTACCATATAAAGATTTCGTTTGCTTAGGAACGATTATGACAGAAAAGTTTCGAAAAATCCCAGTCCCAGTTGAAGCAAATTTTTTATACGAATTAAGAATATTCCAAATACTCTTACATAGCGAGTTTTAATGAGAAATTTTGAAAATTGCAATTTTTTTCCATATAAGGACTTTTGAAAACAGGGTCGTAGACCATAAACCGATCCAAGACTCTTTTAACACTTTTGCGTTTGGGTCAAAGCACGTCAGTATAACTTCCAAATAGTTCAAAAAGTGCGACCCATAGGTTGAAAGCAAAAAGACTAAGATGGACATACGGACAGACATCCTTAAATCGATTCCTTAAATTTTTTTTGTGTGTAACATACGTCCTAACAAACACAATATATCCTGTATCGCAAAGGGTGTAGGGTACTCACTAGGGTGTCACTAACTCTACACATTCCACACACAAAAGCGCGATCAAAAACTTGCAATAATTTTATATAAATCTTTTTAAAAAATCTATCCTTACATGAATAGTTAATCGATTACGCCATCTGGTTACGAGTCCCTCTATATGTAAATATATTTTGTTTTCTACAGACAATTATTTTAAGTGCAAATGACCACATAAACCTGATATCTTTTAGTTGTCACCTTCACAGGTCATAGAAACATAGTTTAATAAATTAAAAACAATACAGCACAACGTGCCTGTACTAAGTTCAAGAGGCTTATGGTATGGTATGGTATGGTCTATTGCATGTTTAAACAAATGCACATAAACGTACACACCTTATTTATTTGATGCTCTAACTATTTTAATGTAATTACATTTTAATCAGGTTAAGTAAATAAAATGTCATAAATATTTAATGTTTCTGATTAAAATCTAATTATTATGATTACTATTATTATTATTATTATTATTATTATCATTATCATTATTGTTATTGTTATTGTTATCGATTTGGTAGATATTACTGTTCTTTTATTGTTGCTATAAAGATACTCTGTGAGGTATTTTATCGCTTTATCGTATCTTTGATTTTTCTCCTTTTTTTTTTTTGTTGTTTTTTTTTTTTTTTTCAGAAAATTTTCAATTAAAGCACGTAGCCATTACTATGTGCTATTATTCGATGCATATTTTCCTATCTATCTTAGTGTGCGTTTGTTTCTCCTCAATGAATAATCAATCGGTGTTAATGTCAGTGACATTTATAAGTTATGTAAACAAATAAAATCGATTCTGACGAATTAGTTTTCTTTTCAAAGACATGATTCAGTGCTTTAACATCCTACCTACCTGTCATTCTAATGCGCTATGATGTTTGTGTAAAAAATATTTTCAAAAACAAAATTCTCTTACTTAGAATTCGAAAGCAAATAATGATTTATATAATAAATTATTAGCACATTAAACGGAAATAAATGTGTTAACTGCTTGATGAGATAATATTATAAATAATTCAAAGGCACCCGAACCGCGATGCTGCCACTAATCTTCCGTCATTCATTACTTAAGGAAATATGTAAGTAAATCATTTCTCATTTGTCTTGCTTTCTTTTCATTTTTATTGAGTATACAAATGTATATATGTATATGTATATATGTATATGTATATATGTATATCTTTTCAATTTTTGTTTTAAAAACGCTTTTATTTAAGCAATTATTTCGATTATTTTCATACCCAGCAGTTAAGCATGAAGGCATATTCGTTTTATCTTCCCGCTTGTTAGCTCGTCTTGGAGCAACTATCTGGGGCTTTCCGTTAACTACTCCGAACTCTTAGCAAGCAAATTTATTTCTCCGCAGACAAATGGGTAGACGAATTCACGATGGCGTCAACTTCATTGGCAAAGGGTAACATGGAAATAATCCACAAGGTGATAAGATCCATTGATAGGGGATCAATAAAGATAAAAGCCCCCAAATTCCTAATAGCAAAAAAGAATGCGTTTAGACTTGGGTCCTTTGGAGAAAAAAGCTGAAAATGAAAAATGTGCCAGTATGTATAATTCTTCAAAGACAGAAGGCCCTACAGCAGTGACAGCAGAAAAAAACCCCGAATGTTTGACGAATAAAACCTAAGAAATGTGGCAAAGGAGAAAAGCCCACTGGAAGCTACGATAAATTTTAACTAATTTAGAGTAATTGTGAAAATGTTACAGCAGAGAAATTCCCAATCGATGAAGACACACAAAAAAAGCCGACAGCAGAAGGAAGGACAGCAGAAAGAATTAATTAACTGCAAGGACCTCACCCAGACACAAAAAAACTTTATCGAGATGGAATTGGATACAAAATGGCTTACAACAACTATAGTCAAGCAAGTCGGGCCGATTAAATTCCTAACAGATTCTAGTCACTTTTGCGGTGACAACAATAAACACAAATTATATATGATTTTTACTCGTAGCCATATTTTCATGAAAGCTCTCATATATGGGCGAGCCTAAAACGTCAACTGACATGATCCAAATTTAAACATTTTATTAGGTTTCCTCTGTTTTCATCACACAAACGGATATGTTAGACTTTGCCCCCGTATAATGGTTTGCTGTCATAAGAATCACTATAGGGAATCAGTATAGGGTCTCAAATACATATCTGTGGATCTCAAACTTTATCATGGTTAACGTTTATGCCAGTTTTCATTAAACATTTGACATTTCTGCCGTGCAAAGCTCTATCCTTCATACGAAACCTTATATGGGGAAGGACTTGAAAAACATAAATGCAAGGTTCGGTGAGGTTAATTTCTATGTTCAATTACTATTATGGACCGATTTTCGCTACGACATATTGAAAATTAAATATTTTTACCATATTACGATAAGAGGGGCTCAATAAATTGCCCCATCCAACACAAATTTTTCACTTCAGTTTAGAGTACCAAATATTAATTAAGCAGGAGAGAGACAAATTCCCGGCCTAGTAGTGTCCATAGTTCATAGTTCACTGAAAAGTCTACAAGCGTACGTATAATAATAAAAAACATGGTCAGCCACGGCTTACCATTAAATACCCCATGCTATCCTACGGTTATTCATTTTACGACGAATTCAAAATAAGGCGTTATCTGAGGAGTGGTCAAAAAAAGTGATCCAGTCCAAGCCATTTTCTTGCATCAAAACCCGTTAGTATGCCAAATTTCATCAAAATATCTCAAAAATCGTGGTCTGTAGGTTGCATACAAGAATACACGATGTGGAGACAAGTTTGGATTGAGTCCCGAAATGGTTCTCGAAATGGTTTCATGTTAAATTCTTCAGGGTGGTATATTCTTCCACATAGACTAAATATAACATAAGCTTTATAGGGTATAAATATATCGGTTGCTACTGCGATGAGGTACATACAACAGCATTCAAAAAAGAAGGGGAATTTTTATGATGAGACAAGGACGTATGGTTACGATTCAGGAAACGCTCAATCATTAAGCGAGTATTACGTTAAAGGTGAAGCGAAGCGGAAAAATGAAAATTCAGTAAAGCCAAAGCGCGCTTAAAAAATTTCAATCGATAGATAATTAAAACATTCACTTAGTATGGCTCCATCTAAGTTCTAGTTTCTTTCCGCACGGTTAAAGAAACAGCTTTGGGGGAAATAGGAAATAGGGGAATAGGAACCAGCCCGTTAGAAACAATTTGTAGCAAGTAATAAAGACGCTCTAATTTATAAACTGGAAGGAGAGGGCGTTTGGTACGAAATCTCTTCCAGGTGTCTAATAAAAATGCTTACCTTAAGATTCGTAGCGCACCTCTTTTTAAAAGAGAAAAATTCTTTTTATTTTTCGAGACTAAGCCACAAGCCCATTAGAGTGGTTGTGAAACTCTTAAAATCGACAAAATGAAATTAACCGACATAGATTCCTTATGGGGGTCAGTGGGACAGTGTTTGCGGAATAAGTGAATAGCATGCAAAGAAGTTATATTCGCCTTGAAATGAATTTTGATAGTTCAGTCACGTTCTTTTTTTCAGTCAGTAGAGGATCCATTTTAATGACGAGCCTTTACATCAACTTTTTAAATGTTTCAAATAAATTTTGGATCCATACCCGGGTAAAATTTGTAAATTATTGACAATAAAAATTTTATCCTCTCAGTTGCATTTATCGCATCAGTATGTTGTTGAGGTTATCAAAATCTTTTCATGGCTAGTCCACTCACGGCATGTCCCCTGTACGTGTAACACGAGGATGGTCAAATAGAAATTTGAAAAGGGAAAGAGAGCATGGAGTGATCGCTTTCTAGTGGGCGTGTGTGATCAATAGCCTTTTTGGCAATTGTTACGCCTTTATCGCCTAAGACAGTGATTTCCAACCTGCGGGGTTAACATGTTAGTTGAGTATTTATGAAATTTGATTTTTAGATAAACCAACGGGACGCAACAATTTGTTTTTTAAAAGGGGGCGCATTAATTTTTTTTTTTTAAAAAGGGGGGCGCCGGTACAAAAAGGTTGGAAACCACTGGACTAAGAGCTCACTATAGCTACGACTAAATATGTGCAAACCTCACTAAGATTCGCACTCGCGTATGTTGACTTCGTAACCGGGACTCTATGTGGCAGCTGAAGCATTCTTCTGTCACCCGAAATTACTTAACTTTATGAATTTTTTTATGTAGCTGTGCTGAAAAAAATAAAATGGAGTTTTTGTCATAATCATAATCATTTCCCTTATTTTTTGAATGCTCTCTAAAAGAGCAAAATAATGAAAATTAAGCGCATATGCTCCGTTGTATATAAAGTTAAGCACACACATCACCGTTTCTCTTGATTATCGGGTCAAAAATTTAAGATGAATTTTTTTGCCTCGTTTTAAATTTTCCCCTTCATTTTTGAACACAACGTTATCCGTAGTTTGAAAATTAGTAAAATGGTTGAACTTAGTGTGATTTCTGCATTATATATGAAAAAGCTAAGCAGAATTCCTTTATGTTACTGTGTTTAAGCGTTTGAGTGCGGCGAAGCGTTTCCCTTGTCATATGTCGCAAATGCGGAGCAGTGCACTCGTGCTTCTCTTGTTTTGCACCGAAAATGCAGTGACAAGCGATCATCTTGCTTTTTTCTGCGTATTATTTTTTTGTTTTTTCTATTTTCGGGCAGGTGCTTCGACATCATCAATAGAATATGTCTTCAAATTTACAGTACATTTATCTGCTATAGTTTATATATAATGATCAGAAATTCTTCTTGATCGACTATCCTTCACTGATGACTGCAATATATTATATAAGAAGTAAGAGTCAGTTTATACATTTCGCCTACATCGATGAGGATAGCGTTTTCAAAAATGGAACATGTCAGCCTGTTCACGTGTCCATCTGTCTGTTTGCGCAACGTTGTAGTATTTGTGGTAAACATTTTCCGGTTAGTGAAAATGTAGAAGCTTTTCGAAGAACACGCCTACAACACCCGCACGTCTGCGCAGACTTTCGCTTTCCTACTCCGTATTCGTACTCATAAACTACAACAAATACATGACATAAGTTTCCACAAAATTATTGTACAAAAATAAAATAACTGTAAGGGGTATAAGAAATTCAATCACAACCGAATATAATTTTCTTCCTTGTTATTAATTAACTGGGGATACATTCTTTGGCTTCGCCGAAAGGCTTCTTAATCTAAATCGGAAGACCGGAAAAATGTGTAGAGGAGTTTTCTCCCCCTTTGTAACACCCAAAGGTAAGCATCAGCGTCCTCATATGACTCACGGTCAACATAAGATCCTTTGGCGATTTAAAAATCGTTTGTGTAGCTATCAGGCTGTCCGCTCGGCTATTCGTCGCTCGGCGTTTCCCTTAGCATCAGCATCACTGAAATTACAGCGCCACCTTGAGAAAATAAACATTCTTAGTTGAAGAATAGCAATGGACAGCCGGACGAAAAAACAGTTTAGTAAAGAAAGTCATGAATACATGAGTGGGTTACAATTTGAAAAACGGTATCTTACTACGGTTAAGTATGTGTAAATGTGCAATGAGCTGAAGGTGGTACAATTGTTTCACATATTTATACAAATCCTCAACTTAAGGGAAAGTCCCAGAACTAACAAAAGACTAAGGAAATGCTTATAAATTTAGTTTAGAAGTTGCTTTGGTTCACTAACAAAGAACGTTTTAAGGCAAATTTTTTGTCAAATTTGTATTTGTTTCGTTCATTTACTTTTGTTATGATTTTAAAAACATTTATTTATTATTTAAGTACGCGATGATAATGTAAAATATGGTGACGTTTGATGCGTTATAATGAAAATTTTACTTCTTGATGGCAAAAATAAAATCGGTAAAGAAAAAATTAATATTCACTTGAACGGACTTTGGATACCCAAAATTTAAGCTACTTAAGCCGATTGGTTACTTTTAGAGAACCTATTTTTTTTTTTAAATGGGAATGTTTCCAAATTTTTGATTCTTTCTAATTGTCTCTTCCTTTTCCATTCCACGTTTTTTCTCTTTGTTTTTTTATTTTTTTTTTTTTTTTGCAAAAGTTATTTCGTTTGCTTCGGAAGTATATACGACACGTTTTTGAATTTTGACAAGTTTGAGACTAGCACATAAGGCATAGGGACAGAGAGCGGTGGAAATCGCTAAAAAAAAAGAAGAAGAAGAAAAGTCTTATAATTGATATTTGTTGCGATTGTTTGATATATGTTTTCTTGATTCGACAAAGATATAATGAAACTGAAAATGCCGTTATTCAGCATTTGTTATGCATAACAATGAGGAAAAGATTCTGCCCGTGTGATGCTGGTGACAATTGAAGTGAAAGCAATTGATGTTGCTACGACGGGTGAGAGAACATAAGACGATTACGATGATGACATACTGAATAAGATTTCATTATGCTGGTGGTTTTTTAACAGCAAGCAAGAAAGCCAGCAAGCAAGCCAGCAAGAAAGCAAGCAAGCAAGCAAGCAATAAAAGCAACAATGACTGACTGTTTTGTGTCTGTAATGAAGATAAATAAGATTTTTTGATTTTATTATCTCTTAAATTGTATTAAATTAATTTTCTTAAGTTTCTTTACTTATCGGATTCTTCTTCATGACGTTTATGCGTTATGCAAAAAAAAGAACATAATTTATTCATTCATACGCCTGAGGCATCGTATGCGAAAATAGAAATATTTCATCGAGGGATAAACAAACAGCAACCAAAGGCGTAATAACTAACGCCTTTGAAAGATAGTCATTATCGAAGGCGTAAATGTTCATTGAGTTATAATTGTGGCATTCTTTTGGCGGAGACTAAATTACGAAAACCATCGTCAAAGTTATTATCTCTTTGTGAATCTTTTACGCAATAAATTTAATTTAATTTTTTTGTACTTTTCTCTCTTTCACTGGTATTGCTGTAGTTTAAGTAATTCTATGATATCTAACGAGCGCGCGGCAGCAAAAGCTGCTTTATTTTATAATCTTTCCTGTAATTAAAGACTCTTAATAGTGATTTTATTTGAATTTAATTCACTTATTAAATTTAATAATCATTTACGCTTGTCTCGATCATCTTATTTATTGGCGTAATTATAAAAACCTTCATCCGGTTTCTAAAGCATCTGTTTGTAGCGTACTAGGCACACTTTGA
>KK502541.1:260405-270948 GCA_000688735.1 Glossina austeni | reverse complement strand
ATTCATTCTTTACGTGGTAAAAATTCATTCAGTCTTTATTTCTCTATCTTTCATGGTGAAAATTTGTTAATAACTGTAAATTGAGAAACAAATCATCCTTACCATATTTGGACCACGTAGGCCAAGGTTTTTGGATAGAAGGATCCTCAGGAAATGCGAACGCTTACATGTTAAAAAGGCCTACATTTTAATGTTTTACGACCAAATTTGCTCATGATAGTGACTTGACATAAAAATTAAGTTCAAACCATTTGAACCACACGAATCTATTTTTTGGACCCCACTCCATATAAAAATTCTCTTAAATAATAATCCCTTCAGGAAAATGTTTAATGTTTATTAGTTGATGATGAAAACTGGTCCGTAGTGGAAAACAAAAAGTAACAGCAGGGAATTTGGACAGCATAGGTGTGTTTCTTAGATCCTAACATATATAAAGCTGATCATGAAAAGCAGGCTTTCATACGAAGAGAAAGTATAATCTCTAGTTTTCTATAGCGGTAAATGAAAATTTTTAGTAAGTAAATTTAGTTTGCTAAGTTTCAATCACGCCCTACGATGCTTTGAGCATCCTTCAGAATGGGGGCTTTCGGGAAAAACAAACCTTTGGAGGAAAATAATGTGAAATATTTTGTGTATTATTACGAAAACTAGGGGAAATGGTGTAGGGTATTTAATAGTCGGCCTTGCCCGGCTGTAATGTTCTTGTACCGTGTGTTTTACCGTTTGAATTAAGTGTAACTTTACAATGACTTCCCGTTTTTTTTTGTTTTCGTTTTTTTGACAGCCTCCTTATTAAACATTTTTAAGTGACCTTCACTTAATGTCAACTTTCATTACTGCAGTGATTTGAAACTAAAAATCTACCCCAAGTATCGCACATAATCATGCTCAAAATTTTCGCCTGCCAAGCCGTTTTGCCACTGAATTTAAATGAATGTTTTCTTCATACAACGTCGAGGAAAACAACAGACGTTTTAAGACTTCAATGTTCTTCAACTTTTACTTTTTTTTTTTAAATTTTTTTTGCTTTTTTTTGTTTCGTTTATAAAATCACGGAATGAATTGTTCTTTCACTTTTCTTTGCAAAGAAATTTTCAAATTAATTTTATTATGCTTTTTTTGATCCTTTTTTTTTTTCCTCCATAAAACTTAATTACGTTTAGATATTGACAAAAAAAAGGAAAAAAAAACTCGAGAGTGTTTAACAAAGGAGAAATTAAGTGTTTGGTTGACGGCGCGAAGGCAACCTCATACCGACTTGTAAAGTTTAATTATTTGGTATTATTGTAGTCAACATGGTTTGACGCGTATAGCAATGACTGTTTTTGACAGCGTTAAAGCGGAATGCCTCATAAATAGTAGAACTATTTAAATTAAAAAAGAGATTTTCTTTCTACACCCATAACGATGAGGGGTATATTGACTTTATCAAAACGGTGGCAACGCCCAGAAGGAAGCATCACAGACCCCACAAGGTACGTATATATATTCTTGATCGATTTAAGCATGTCTGTCTGTCCGTCTGTCTGTCTGTGTAATGTTCGTTTTAAACATGCTTCTGGCCGCTAAAATGAAACTATCGACATCAAATTTGACAGAGACATTGGAAGTTCCTACACCTAGGTTGATATTGAAAATGGGCTTAATCGGTGGAAGGATACGCCTATAGCACTACGTAAACTGAGTACACTTCTGTTTTACAAAAGGAAGAAAAACTTGGGTTTTTGTTTATTACTCATAAACTATAATAGATAAACGTACAAAAATTTGAACACGTATTCTAGAGGCGATGCCGTAGCACCTGTACTAAAATGGAAAGAATATTATAGCGTATAAAAATCTACTTTTTTTTTTAAATAACTTTATAAAGGGCAGAGACAAACTTCAAAAATTCCATGGTGTATATAAATTTTTGGCCAGTTGCAAATTTGGAACGCACTTAAATTGTTTTGTCTGTCCATCCGTCTGCCTATGCAACTTTGTAGTATTTGTGGTAAACACTCTCCGGAAATGAATATATCCCGGCCCACCTTGGGAAAGAATTTGGGAGGGAGGACACGTTCTCACCACCCACACGCCTATGCGAAAACAACTTTTATTTTCAAAATAGAAAAAATCAGCTGCAGCCACTCCTTATTTTGGAGCATGAAAATATAATTCTTTTTCTGTTTGTTTTTGTTTGTTTTTGAAAATATAATTCTTTTCCTCTTTATGGTGATGGGTATAAAATATTCGGTGACTACCGATTATAATTTTCTTACTTATTCAAAACTGAGATCATTTTGTGAACACAGTTTTTCAATTATTTTTCTAAGCAAAGAATGGATTTTATAAAAATTTTATTTATAGACAGTTAATGCTTTAATGACACATACATTGCCACTTATGAATATTGATCAAGAATTATCAAAGAAGTCAAGAGGCACTTTTAGATATTACTTTTGATTTACATAAAAGTCCTTTCTTATTATTTAATTTTTATGTCAGCTAAAAGTTGAAAGTTGTCAAAGTTAAGAGGATGTGTAATAGCATTCTCGAAATTGTGTGAAAAGCTAAATATTTATTTTTTATTTCAATTCATTAAATGAAAGCAAATAAGACAAGTTTTTGTAAGGCTTTGTAAAGTCAACACGAAAAAATACTTAATGGAGGATTTAGTTAACTTGGCTTGCAACAACTTGCAAAATTTTGTGAGCAGGCGATCTTGACTATTTTTATTAATAAGTCTCACTGAGTTTTGTGTAGTGCAAGATTTGTCCTTTAGAATGGGTTAATGTTACCGTTAATGTTAGCGTAAGCAAACTTAGTTTTCAATAATCGGTAAAATTTTCTGCAGATAATCTCTCACTTCCTTGCCTAATAAGGTTAAGTGAGTTTCTCTTTCTATAAGATTTGTTTACCTAGAACCCCTTAAAGCTAGGGCTAGAGCTTAAAAAGTAAGACCTTTTTTATTGCATAGTTACGAGAGAGAGAGAGAGACAGAAGATGCTTTAGAGAATGCTTTCCAATTTACTTATAAACCGTATCTTTCCTATATATAAGCTATACCTTTATACAAAGCTAGAGCACAGTACACATTTAGATAGAACTCCACGTTTGACGTATATATATATATATATACATATATATAGATATATATAATTATATATTTTAATATAACCAGTCACTCAGGGAGTGTCTCTTATTTATGCAATTCTATGACGGTCGCAAAGAACGATGAAAAGAGAAAGAGATAGGGGAGCGGCCGCAGTCTAATGGGTGTAACTACGACCAAACTACACTCTACCGCACTGAAATATGAATAAGCGAACACAGACTTGGTACGAGTATGCAGATCGTATAACGAATAATTCTAACATAATTTTAATGCTCATCAAAAGCGAAATATTAAACGCTTTATGACCATGATAAGGCAAATATTAAATAGATTACTCGTAAAGCTTACAAAACTTGTTACGTGAAATTGCTTTGATTATGCGTAATTTCAAGTGTCAGATTGGCATCACTGGACTCTTCACTTTGCAACAGCATAGACTTCGTTTCGTAACTACGATTAAATTTAGAAATAATTCTTTTGTTTCTTTGTTGTTTATTCGATTCATGCCCTCGCTTTAATATTTTAATTCCACTCTTCGGTCGTGTCAAACCTTCAGATGCCCTTGATTGCCACAACTTACTCTATCTCCATTATAATGAACTTTCTAAAGCACTTTAATTTAAGCTTTTAAACCATAGTTAAGTTTGTCTGTAGTTGTGATCATCGTATACTTGTATATTTTTACAAAACGATTTATATAATTAACAGTACTATTTAATATATAATAGAGTTAAAAGCCTTGGAGGTATGGATTTATCCTTTGTTCTTTTTTCAGCTAATAATTTTAATTGCATGTTAATTATTAGAATAAATAAGTGAATAACACCCAATTTACCCCCAGTCCTCTGCTTTCAGAAACTCTTTTTCGTTTCACTTCTTTTGTTAAATGCCACGATTGAGGAAGAGTCGCCTTCCTCGTACAGCTTTCAAAACAGTCCATGATAGCATATCTTCCCTTGATATGTTTGTTAATCCCCTTTTGTTAATCCCAAGTTATTTTGCGACGCTGGCAACCGAAGCATCAAAAACAATTACTTGCTTTCATTATTTTCACAACATCTCCCAAAAACCGTTGTCAAGAAATTTGATGCAGCTTTCGTATCAATTCATCTTATCACATATATGCTTTTCGGAACATGCAGATACTGAAGATAAGGAACACCTCAGAGTGTTATTCAATGAAAATGATACGCAAGCACACAATCAACTCAAGGAGACGTTAAACAAAACTCGCCAGAGTATTCTCGGACGCCTGCAAAAGCAAAGAGAATGCGCTGGCGCATGCGTTGACTGCGAGATAGATGGGAAATCGAAGAGCAAGTCCCGAAATTTTGAGACTCCCAAACGATAAAAATCTTGATACTCACCAACCGAGTCACAATGGCTAAACCACTCCGGGAAAAAGGCAATGCTCTGCACGTATTGCATGCTATTAGCTGTTAAAAGTAGATGGAGGAGTGAATGGACATCACTATCACCTCAAAGTGATCGATGTGAACCAAGCCTTAAGCGTGCAAAAACATTTCTTTTCACTAGCATAATATTCATGTATGGCCAGAGAGATGCAAAAATTCCTGGCTAATAAAAAAGGATGCCTTGGAACCTCGCCCTTAAAATTTTCAATTTGTAATTGACCAAAACGCACGAAGAACTCTAAAGTATATACTATACACTGTAGGTACAGCACACTAACGTATGTCTTCACCAGTACTCACCCTACGAACTTATTGACTGGCAATTTTATATTATATATTGTGCATATCGGTTTTATAACAGTTTAAACTAAAATATGAAATAAATGGGGAATCATGGGGAGCAACTGAAATAAAGTGTAACTCATATTTCTATATGTTATTGTCGACAAATTCTATTCAAATTAATTCAACCTTCCATCTGATATGGACGACTCTAAAAACGCTTCATATCGCTTGCTGAAAAGTAATAAGTACCCAAAGAAGCTGAAAGAAATCATGATTTTGTGGAAAACCCAAAATATTTAAGTTTATACTCAGCGGTTCATTTTCTTACGGATGATCATTTAGTTGACATCATTATTACGAAATTATTGCGCTACACAAAATTGCAGATCCATTTCATTCTAAGCCGACGGCAGAAAAACAACAGGTTTCTAAAGACTATGCCGCAAACAAGCCGGTTTCTTCAAATCTTGGTAACGCATTCAATCCCTTAATTATCTAAAAGTTTTCCTTAGATTGCAGCGAAAGGTTTTGAAAAAAAGCATTACTTAAAAGAGAGAAAAATATTTTGTAGTATTTTCTGTCATTGGCGAAAGAAAGATTTCTTTAGCTGAACGCCTTTATCAAAGCTTTTTACCACTTTTCGAACGTTGTTCTTCAAGCGATCGATTCAATCGTAAAAGTTCGCTACTTTCGCCAACAATTAGTTGAGTAGAATTCAGACTCCTATTCTCTATTTTCTTTTTTTTTTTTAATGCAACCAACCACAACAGAGGATGTCTCCTATATACATAGCGCGGTGATTGGCGTAAAGAAATTGGGTAAAGAGAAAGAAAGGCAGAGAAAGGCACCCAATCAATAAGTGTTATGCCTTCACCGATTAAACCTTCACTTTATGTACGTCCAAAGTAAGCTCTACCGCACTGAGATTTGAAGCAACACTTAACACACTGACACTGAACACTGAACACTGACTTGGTGGTCGCGATTCTTACCTAATCGGCTACTCGTGCGGATTATAGAGTAGTACCCTGTAATAGTATTGCCCTATCTTAATATTACCCTGTATTAATATTACCCTGCATCAGTATTGCTCTGTTGTAGTAGTGACGTGAAGGCATGATTTTTCGGTTTATGTTTTAATATTCATACCGACGCGATTGTGCTAATGTCCAGATTAGACTTACGATTGCCATGCCGCAATTCGATGCAATAAATTCTATTTTTGATGTGCTTGAAGTAACATTTTTCACACCGTCCACATGTCCGGACTTAGCTGGAACTTTTTTAAATAGTCAGAGAATCACTCGCACGATCTTTAAACACTTCTTCTATAAAATACTTCAGGATTGTAAAACGGAATTTCTTCAAATATTCTTTGCATGCATTCGCGAATTGTTTTTGTTTTTTTAGGCCTTAAGTGTTCTATATTCTTAATCTGAAGGACTTAAGATTGAAATTGCTTAACCTTTTCCTTCGTTGTTTCTCGAAAATCTCTTTGATAAGCGCCATTTCTCCTGGAGCTTTCGTCCATAAACTAATATCTTTCATATTTGCTTTTTGTCGATTTGAACCCCACGCTTATATCTTAAATTTCGTAAAAATAATACATAAATGATGCCCACGAGGAAGAGGTGAACAACGAAATATATATGAATGGAAATTGTGAAAAACGTTGAAATAAAAGATGAAAAAGGTTAACTAAAAGAAAGGAGAAATCAGTAGTTTACACTTGCTTCCAATTTTGCATCAAGTAAATTAAACATTTTTTCGTTTGTCATGTTCTTTTGTCTCTTTAAAATATATTGCAAGAGACTTTTATTATTTTTTTGACCTCAACATGTGAACCATCTGTTGTGGCTTTTTTTTTTTTGTTGTTTTTTCTTCTCTGTATCAGGATATATTGTGTTGTCCAGTATAAGTTTGCATGTTGTTAGCTTACGGGTTATAAGGGTCAATGATTTTTCCGCCGACACACACATGGTAGTTGACGTGCTGGACACAGATTATTTTAGTTAATAAATTCAGCAATAAATGACAACATTTACGAATATGTTGGAGAAATATTGTTGAGAGATTTATTATAAGTAATAAATTAGAAAAAAAAATAAACAATTTTTAGGTTTTTAAGCAAAAGAACAAAACGCTGACAGACGTGTGACGAATTTAGCGATCATTTCATTTTTTATATTTACATTTTTCTCGAATTACGTATGAAATAACGCAAATAGATACAAAGTTGTCTCCTTGGATACTGATTTAAAGCATTAATAAAATTTTCAACTAAAAAGTTTGTTCCGAATTATTTTCTAAATTCTTCTTAGTAGGATATATGCGTTCGCTAAAAAACAAAAAGCAAGGCTTGACTGTTCCATTACTTTAAACGACTTTTGTTTCAGTTTAATTTCTGCAGTCAATGAAATATTGCAGGGTATCACCAAAGGATTAATAACAAGCAATTGCTTCAATACAAGTCATCGACATTGATTCTTGTATTGGAGGCTTGCCATCGAAGCGGATGAGATTACTTTCATATGAACCGATGTTTGCATAACTGTGATGATATTCGGAGGAGGGCGAAAGGGACGCCAGGACATGTATATGACTCAATCAATTTGGATTAACTAAAATTGTGTGCATAGAAATGCGATTTAATGAAAAAGAAAAATTTCTTCAAAATACTTCGCAAGGTATTGAAGAACTTACTTTGCAATAGGCTTTAACATAATTTTCAACTTAAAATCACATTCATATTCCTACCGCATAATTAGCCCCGTAGAACAGTCAGTGCGGGTTCGAATGTCAAGTTTACTTTGTTCATAGCTGTAATGAGTTATCGGCTGTGGGTGCGGCCATTGTTTTCCTTATCTGCTTCTCTGTCATCACATCTTTCTTATACGTCCCCCGAAGGGCACAATTATCCTTTTCGACTACCTCCGCCGATTCTCTAGCAAAACTCAGCCAAATTAGGTGCAATATCTACGATTAAACTTTTCTGGTACGCATTGCTAGATTTTGGCAGACCTCATCCGTCTATGTCATATATTTTCGCTTCGATTAGCGATCATTATGTCAATGAGAAAGTATCTAAGAGTCATCTCTTTTTGAACTTGAACTATACATCCAGCGGGAAGAAATCTTTTTTCGACGCATCCAACGGCTGAAAAAATTGACTTGTATTCACTTCGGAAGGATGGTCTTTAGCATTTAACGTCGACAACCGCATTTAATGCCTAATTCGAACGCATCATAAGGACTAAACGTAAGCGAGACTCTCGGTCATCAGGGTAATCCCACACCACTTAGGATTCTATTATCCCCAAAATGCTTCGTATGGGAAAATGGATGGCAGCCAAATTCTCCCGTTTGAAAAAAGGGAAGCCTAGCTAACACCTCAATATTTAAGGTCCCTATGATTTTAGGACAACCACAGCCAGCACTAAACACCAGGTCGTCTGTAACACTCTTGACTCGGTCACGTCCATGGAAACATTTTGCAAACAACGATAAATGCGAGTAACTAAACTACGCTGGGTGGCTTTATGAAGTTATGGTAATTTCCATAGTTTGAAAGTCACCCATTTTTTCACCATAGATTTTCAATGTCTAAGGAAAGACATACCCACAGGGAAGATCATCACTACTGCTACTCTGGTCCACGTACACCCATAAACCTGTTGAAAAATAAACCTAAAATCTCTACACTAGTTGAATACATAGAAAAGCAGACTACAACCAGACGACTTCCGACTCTCTTGATGGTTCCTCTATAGAGATTTTCTGTCTTCGAAAAAGTGAACTCCGCAAGTGTATACCTATTGCAAGTTAATATCTAAAAATATCATTTTCGCAGAGAAAACGAAAATATAACAAAAATATGACAAAATAATACTTAAAATGCTATAATAGTAGCTAGGCTTGAAGAACCCTTAAAATTAGATCCTCACACCTATATCTTACTACTACTGCAATGTCCTCGCGGTATGTTATTTAAAACATGACTTTTTTTTATTGTAGCCTACAACGCAACTGTATTGCTTAGTCTTACGCGAGAATAATTATTATGGTTTGCTCTCAAGCAGCAAGGCAATGCTGTGATTAAAAAATAATAACACCTTTCCATTTCGATTGTGTAGACCACTTAACTTGACAATACACTGCGTTGGATATCTGCTGAATTCTTTGCTTCATTTAAAATAAGAAAAAATACAATAAGTATCCTATAGCACTTCGCTTAATACAAGTACTCTTGTGACGACTTTTTACAATAAGACTTTATATGCGTGTTGGTGGAAAAAGTGGTCCGATACGATTTACTATCAAAAGTCTTTGTCCTTGGGTCAGAACAGGTCGACATATCAAATTTTATCAAAATATCTGAAAATTTACGACCTGTTTAACATAAGAATACAAGATGGTCAGTTGGAAGGATGGACATGCAATATGAGATCGATCCAGAAAGTGTTTTTATATGTTTATTGTTCATTTATTTACACATGAAATTCAGCCAAAAAAAATTTAACGGCCGAATTAAATTGACTTTTAGAAGTAAATCTTATATTAATTATTATTAAAAGTCAAGTACATAAAGAAAGAACAAAAGGAACGTACACATCTAGCACGTAGGCATCTACCCACAGCCGGTACATATCGAAGTTGCGAATGAGCCTCTAAGCCATTGCAAATATGCAAAACCTTGGCAACCGTTAACAGTAAACAACATCAGCTAATTTTCGAGCCGTAATGAAATGTTAGGCAAATCGCGCGTATTAACCATAGTTGTTTTCGTAGACTTTAAAGGATGCGACATTGAGATTAAGCGATAGATATCGTTTAGGTGTCTGTAAACAACTCTGAACGGATTGAGAAGCGCGTAACTATATATTTCCATTGACTAACCTTAACGAAGATAAAGTGCCTGGAGAAGCGATTAGGGACATCAAGGTTTATCTCACCAAGTAATGTGGGCGAAGCGACAGTATCATTAGTCAACTTAATTAAGAAGAAAACACTAAGAATAAATCCAAGTGATTGTAAGGCTACCAGAAGATTCTGAATCGCTTAACATAATAAGAAGTAGGTCTACCTTAAGTCCTACTGCCCGCAAGAACTTAATATAATCTTATATCACTAGTGGTTTAGGGCATGAAAAGGGCAATTTTCGATTAACTTTCGTTGATTCAATCGAGTCAAAACGAAGCAGTGATTAGGCAGCCGAATAAATTGGGACAATTTCGGAACTATGGGGAACTATGGGAGTTGACTTTTTCCTGAACAAGACAATGCAGTGCGAGAAGATGCATAATTGTATGAGCAAATATTGCAAACTTTCTTGATTAATTATTCCAGATAATTATATAAAAACGACTCCCAATGCTTAAACAATGTTCGTTTTGAACACTTTGAACTTAGAATATCATCACTTCAAGATAATCGCAGTGATGAAAAGTTTTTGTTTATATTTTCCTAGTCCCAGCAGTACATATATTTTGATACCCATCACCGAAGGATGAAACATTTGCAACGGCCAGAAAGAAACATCAGAGACACACAAAGTTTATATATTCTCGATTAGCATTATATTTTGAATTGATTTAACCATGTCCGTCTGTCCGTTTGTGTAAAATCTGTTGTAAACCTTTTCCTGGCCGCAAAAATGCATTGAAAAACATTGAAGATAATGCTTGATCAGACCATTTTAGTATATTCAGAGCGGATGTCTATTGCGGCTTAACGTAAGTACCTG
>KK502541.1:208699-223056 GCA_000688735.1 Glossina austeni | reverse complement strand
TATGAAAATAAATAAATGTATCTCATTAATAATTAGAGGCGTTGGAATGAAATGCAACACAGATAGCAGTCTACAGTCTATCAATTTACGAGAAAAAAGAATTCATTTAAGAGAAAAAACAATTCATTTGGATAAGAGCTCTCGATTTAAATGGGAAGGCCGTTGATTACGATGAAGAAAATTTATAAAATAAGAAATAAAAAATATATATACACATATCTATACATATACACAAATCTACACACACGCATATAATAGTTCTAAAGCCATACAAACTCTATTTGAGTTTATGGTTTCAATTGGCCTATTGAGGTACCTATTTAAAAAGAAGTAAAAACATTACACTGGGCCAGGGTTCATCGCGAAGTACTCTAGACCAGCCCACAGTTGTCCATTGGAGCGATAAACTATGCTTTTGAGGGAGCATAGATGTGCCGAAACTCTCACCTCCCCGTGGTGATCGTTGGATCGGTCTTTACAGGCAAAGAAGAGTTTAAGGCTTAGACTATCCACAACCTGGCAACAAGTTTCCTGAAAGATAGCTTAGGGGCACACTGGAAGAAGCACTCTTTTCTCATAGACCATTGTAAAGAAGGAAATACTAACCCAACCAGCTGCTAACTGGTTACGTAAAATACGTTGATATAGTAATAGTCGAGAGCCCGCCATGTCAGATGTAACACCCGATGCTAATATATCTTGAAGAAGGTTAGTACGGTGTTGGCTAGCCCGGATTGTACGGTTAATCCGAAGGCAAGAGTAACTCCATCGCGTAAAGTAAGGCTAAAGTCTAATTTTAAGCTTCGCGGAGATCAGGAGCCCACTTACTATGTCACGAGTATCTGCGGGTAGAGGTGACAGCATTGGTGCATTGCAGATTGGTGCTTGCCAAGAACTTTCGGGGAAAGCTTGCATACTTACATACATGCGGAAACTGCGGTGGAAGCTTGTATGTCCAGTCCCCAGTTTGAAAGCAGTAGTTAATCAATGTGTGAGTCCTGGCTGCTGGTTACTTCCCTTCGGGAGGTATCGTGGCAGTTTCTATCATTCCTAAAGCGAATAATTAGAGGTCATGATATGCCTCAACATTGCCCAGAGTGGGTTTACTGAGCCATACACAATAAACATATTTGGTTTCTCCAGTGTAGTTTAGGCTCCTAGCTTATAGAGATTGTCTAACAATCTTTATAGGGGCGCCGGTTACGCTAAATTAACCCAAGTGTCATCGGTAGTCGTGGGGTTAAACCGAGAAGGTATGTACCCTTGTTGAACCACCAAAGATATCTGTCCATATAAAGCCTCTTCAAAAGAAGGCGGCAGCAAAAGTATCTCAAACTGATTTTCAATAGCGTTCCCCCTGGGAACAATTCAAATTTGAAGAAAATATCTCAAAAATTTGCGGCTTGTGTCTTGAACACAAGAAAACAAGGCGGACAGACGACCGGACAAACTTAGATGGATTCGAAAAGTGATTCTAAATCGAAAAATGGTCATATATCTCAAGTTCTAACGGATGCTGCATACATCCTTACAAATTTAATATATCTGTGCACGTCAAGTTTAGGCTTAGGGCATAAAAAACAAATCTGAGATTTTCATATGTTTACCTAAATGGACCGATGTCTAAAGACTATTATTTCAATTTTTGTTATGAAATTTTACTTTGTAAACAACTTTATCATCATTGTTGTTGCCATCCAACGGTGATTACATGTATGTCAATATGTATTGTTTATGAACTAACATAAAAAGCGACTTATAATTAGCTTTTGTGCAATTCCAACAATACCAGCAAAAAAACAAAAAAAATAAATGCAATTTTTTCAATATATTGTGTTTATAGATTTAAAGGCGGATTTTCAAAATTAATTAATGAAAACGTGCACTCGCAGCACGAACGATCTGTTAGGGGGAACTTTCTTTTTATTATTTCTATAAGTTTTTGTTTGTTTCTCTTCTACCATTAAAATTATTACATTAATTAAAAATAAATAATTTATCAAAAATATGTTTGTTGTCGTATCGACAGAGAATAACTAAAGAGAGCATAACAATATTTTGAGAACACAACTGCAACTGCGGCTCAGCAAGTTTCGTTATTCTTTCTTTATTTATTTATTTTTTTTATTTTTTTTTTCTTCACTGAGCTCTAGCAATCACATGGGCAGAGTGGTATAGAGAGTTTAATGGATTGACATTCAAAACGATCTCTCTTTTCTTTTACCTTCAATTCATGGGAGTTGAATAATTTAATAAAGACCTTGATTTTTTTAATTGTTTTTTTTTTTTTTTTTTTTTTTTGTTGGTTTTGCCGGGTTTCCGGTTGCCTTCCCCACCAATTTGATTTTTTGGCGTTTTTTTTTTTTTTTTTCTGTTTTGATCTCTTTTATCTTTGGGCACAATTGACACATATAAACGTATAGTTCATAGATTTTATGCTTAATCCATAACATTCAATTAAAAATATTGGCTAAAAGCCAAACGTATGATGCTATGCAAAGCGTTTCACGCAAACATATGTAGACGCGTCAACATAGACGATTATTAACTTTTAGCGAATTGATGAATACGTTGATGTGCCTCTAATATGACTTAACATTATTTAAATTATTTATATGTATGTGTATGTATGCACATGTACCATATAATATATCTTATATATATATTATATATATATGTTTTTATGTATAGTATATATACATATATATACTCATAAAATTTCAAATTATTACTAAAAGTCATTAAGAAAAATATTTTTGGACATCTGGTAAACATCGCGAGTAATTAAAGTAAATAAATCTTTTTCATATATATCCATACACATGGAATGGTAAATAAAGATATTCATTCATTCATGAAAAGTGTGTCGCTTGCAACAAATGAAGCGTTTGAGTGATAAGTAATTATTTACGTATAGTAAGCATATTAAGATTTTATATGCAAAGCATTAATCATCATGTCTGTGGATATTAAGAACGTACTTGAAATTCGATTTCTAAGAATACACTACAATGTTAGGACTGACAGAAGTGGACAGCATAATTACCACCAATTGCTTTAATCGTAAAGCATAAGAGAAGAACTGACAATTTTTCAAAATTCTTAAAAGTGTTTAAGTGCAACCACCGGCTTTTTTTTTTTTTTTTGTTTAACTTCAATAGAAGAACTATTGGTCATAAATCAATAAGAAAATCAGCTTCTATTTGAAGAGGAATTTTAATACTCATGACATCAAAAAAAAAAAAACAGAACATATCCAAAATACTTAATATACGCGACCGTTAGCCCATCGGGAGCATTTCCAATTCAAGCTTTCACGAAGCCTCGGGAAATGTTTATGCCAACATTTTATATCAATAAATTCTATTACAACTTATAAATTTTAGTATTGCAACCGTAGGCTTGGAGTTTTCGTAAGTTGTGTTGAACGTGTGTGACAAATTTTAAATTAAAAAAATTTTTTTCTTATAGTTTTTGTGGGGAGGTCACGCCGATTTTGAAATTTAACCTATAGCGTCCAAGCACTGATATATAGACAAAGGGACAAGGAAGAAACGCTAAAGGAAGTGCAGACGCATGGATAGAGGCGCAGGCTGATAGACAAATACCAATATGTGCAACGGGTCAAAAGATATTTCAACATGGACAGACGAATAGACAAAAAGACAGTCAAGCGAACAATGCCGTAGGGATCATTGAAGAGATGGATCATCGACGAAGAAATGGGTGGATGGACGTCAAAGGTGATCAGAACACCGACGAACGTTCAGATGGCCAGACATATAGACGGATCAACCTACAGGTGGACCAACGTGCAGATGAACGAACGGATGGATAGGTGCTTAACCGGATGCGTAAACAGACAGATAGACACACAAATGAACAGATGTACGGAGAGGCAGAAGTAAAGTCACATACACATGTCAGTCAAATGTCAGAGTATCAAGAAGGCATGAAAAGATAAGCCCGGTTTTACGGTTGTGTGGCACAAACGTATGGCCCAGCACAAGGAAGTAAATATCCGCAGCATTATTCTACCGCTATAAAGAAGAATAAAACGAAAATTTTTATCTCCAGTGAATCTGAAGTCATCCCTTAATTCCGTGGAATTATTATTATTATTACTGTTCATGCTGTTCGTCGTCGTTGTCGTCGGCCCGTAATGTCGGGTGAAGTTGTATCTCCCATAGAAGTGAGCGAATCGCTTCCTCATGCATTCAATAGCTTTATATGTGTTATATAGGGAAATTTTCGTCTACTTGCCGTTTATCCAATAACTACCGAATTTGTTTACTGACCAGCCTTTTCATATGATTGCCATAATTTCTAGATAAACTATAAATATGGCATTTACACATAAATATGGCATTTACGCTAATGAAAATACTGCCTCTGTATTCTACCCATAGCGTAAAATCCGCAATCTATATATATATCTTCTGGTTATCTATTGGCCACGCGTTGCTGCGGCTCAGTCCATGCAAAATATAAAAAAAAGAAAAGAAAATCGAACGCATATATGAACATTTGATTACTAGAGGCTTTGCTTCTATTTTGCTAAAATAACAAATTTATTAATATTTTTTTTTATGCTTCATGCATGCATATAAACGTCATAATGAACGGTCTGCTATAATTTTGATACTGACTGTGTGCAAAAAAAAAGCCACTACTCGAATAAAGTGCAGTACCAAAATTTTAAACGAATAGTTGAAGAACTTTCGCAGATTTATATCTTTATTTATATAGAAAGTAAATCGTATGAAAAAATGTATTCTCAAATATCAGGTTTAGATTATCGTTGTGTTGAAATAAAAAATCAGTAAAGTAATTTCTTTCCCCAGAAAGAGGCGGAACTTTGATTATATGTTGTTATTATTACAAGTTGTTCGAAAGTTCTTCAAGGGTTTGGGTCAGCTTGTCAGCCAATAAATCTTGCAACTCGTAGTTCTTGAATTCTTTCAGTTTTCCAGGTCTTTCTTTGTCATTGACATCAAAATGAGCATTTTTAAGCAGTTGAAACCAGAACTGACAATTGGGAAACGGACAATAACGGAGCAGCATCTCCAAAAGTTTCTAAAAGGCTTAGGCGGCAGATTTCTCCAAATCAAACAAGAAAAGTAATGAGTGATGAAAATAAAATTTTTAGCACTCCATGATTAGCGATGGCGTACGCTGCATATCTCAATAATACTGAATGGCAAACTATATTGTATTAGGTAGAAAAGGTTTAGAACCATCGAATTTAATCGTTATGTGTGTAGGTATTTCCCATTTCTTTATCATGTTTACCTAGAGAAGCCGCTTCTCAAAATTACTGCAAGCACCTAATAAACCTTTGAGCTAAGCTTTGAGACAGTCTTCGTCCTTTATTTGACTGCTTATAGAATTGCTTGCTAATCGGTCTATCAAATAGATTCTTTCAAGCAGAAAATTAAACTAAAGAATTAAATTGATTTCAATTTAAAATTTTATTTACAAAAAAAAAAACATTTTAAAAATTTAGTTATCATCTTATGGTGAACTAGCTATGCTGGGGGTAACCCTTTGCGAGTAAAACATTATCATTACAAGAACAGTTTTCAATGAAACTCTACAGCTATTCTCCTAGGTATTAATTATCCCATTTAGAATAATTATCCATAACTCGGCCATATCACCAGCTTGTCACCGCTTACTAATATTGACTTCACTTTATTATTAATTCTTATTCTTTATTATTTATTCCTTAATTAAATAAACCAGTTAATGATGCACTTACTTTATGTTTACCTAAAATTGGTAAACCAGTAGTTGTGAACACACCTGAAGCTAGAGATAGGACAACGCGGAAAACTGGCATTGACAATACTTTTGGACGAATCGGCGGAGTTGCCAAACGATTCGCAAATTCGAAACGTATCTGCCTCGTCCGTTAGAATCATATCTTACCGCACTTAGCCTACTCATAATATGCGCAAAGTGCACTTCACCAACAGTGTAGAGCCAAAACAAGATCTGGCTTTGATCCTCACTATATTGCGATGAACAACATGTTATCAACGTAAAGTGATTTCATTGTTAGGCTATGAAGTTTTTAAATGACCCGATATATTATGATAATTATCATTATGGTTAATGGCATAAAATATTACCAACCAGCTATTAGTTCCTACATGTTTCTACTTCGTTTGGGAAAATCTTTCTTTAAAAATTGTGTATGGATTTAAAAGTTTTTCAATTTTCTCTCTTTACCACCGCCAAGTACGCGAACATGTCTGCTATTGTTAATAAGAAGAAGAAGAAAAAGAAGAAAAAAATAAACCGCCAAAAATTTATCGCAGACCATTTTGCAATTTCATGCATATTATTAAATTTTTAATATTGTACAACATCTTTTGCATCTAATTGCCAAATTTCATAAAAATAATATACAATGCAATAAAAAAAAAAAAAAAAGAACAAAAAAATTCGCAATTATGACACATGCAATAAATTGTGAACAACACATACATGCACATATAGTAGAATGCATAAAGAAATTGCTAAATGTTTTAAAAGAAAAATGAGCTTTAGAAAATCAGCAGGGAATACATTGAATACTAACTGGGAAAATATGCAGAAAGGAAAAATGTGGAAAAGCTATAGCGATTTATGATCTCAAAAACTTTTCAAGCATTCCCTCTATAATTTAAATTTATAATCCCAAATACTTGGTACTATTTTCAAATGTTTTTTCTTTTTTTTTTTTTTAGGCTCAATTTATTCCACGGAAAATTTATAAAAATTTCTATTAACATATTAATTAAGTTATGAAAATTTGTAGTGAAATTTACAAGCTTTCCGTTTATTTGTTTAATTTTCTTTTCTTTCTTTTTTTTTTTTCTCTAAAATTTTTAAAAATATTTTTCATTCGTTGGTGACTAATCCACATGGTTTACTAGCTGTCATGGGCTTACTTATCAAATCATTAACAATATTTCGTAGGCCTAACCCATGAAACAATTTCGTTTTATAAGTCAAAATGCTTTTATTCATCAATACAGTATCAAGTAAGCTTAACGATGTTCCGCCTCATTCACTTTATTTCTTTGTGTAAAATAAATTTCACTTAAAAAATTAAAAAGAAAATCATTTACGACTTCTTTATGGCTTTCTTAACTTAATGTGAAACGTTGTGCAGATTTAATGCAATGTCTAGTCGTAACCCTTGCTCTCAAAGTCAACCTTGGCCTCACGTTGACGATGCATCTGCTAAAGTTTATCTTGCACTCCGAAAACCATACATAAAACTTACATGTGACTCTACGTTATGTTAAACATACCGTTGAGTATGCTCTCCTCATTACGCATATTAACTACTGTATCGAGTGCGCAGGGCAGAACTTAGATAGATTTCAAGGTATTATTAACCGTATAACATGCTTCCTATTTAACGTCAAACATAGAGACCACACCTCATTCTTCGTTCATGCTTTCCTAAAATTCCATTTCTCGATTATGTAAAATTCAGGTTGCTTTTCTACCTCTACAAAATCATTCAATCTCGATTCCCAAACTTTTTAATAAAACGACTGCAGTTCCCTAGATCGGAGAGAATCCTTTTCATATTAATACCAAGTTTTTCCAACTCATCCGCTTACCAGATCTTGTACTATTCGTGTTGTTAGACATTGGAATGCCTTACCACTTGGTCTAAAATGCTTCGATGATTCGTTTACAAGAAATTTGATCGCACTGTTAAACTCATAATTTTTTTTCTGTTACTGGTACGAGTTGATGATTACGTAGTTTATGAGGCAAGATGATTGCGTTTGCAGCCATTTAAATGATTTGTATACTGACTTATGTTGTAATTCCTGTTTGTACATGAAATGTTTCTATGTAAGTAGGTAATAGGCTTAAGGCTTTACAGTTGCACAATAATTGAAGAAATGAAATGTAAAAACATGTCGTCTTTTAAGAACAAATGAAAGTCAAAGCGACAACATCTAGTCAGTATGGATAATGTTCGAACAGGTCACACTATTACAAAGAAAAATTACATACATACAAAGAACAAGTCATCCGGACGGAGAACGGATAGAAATCCGTTTAGAGAATCTATCCGTTAGAAGAATCTAATCAACCTAAACTCTGTAAAGAAGAGACGGCTGCCGCTTGCTATGAATTTCGGGGCTAAGCTTTTTAACAGTGAAGTACAATCGTCATTCCTACTGAATGACCTTGGCTTTCCTGGGTGATATACTAAGTCTAAGGCACTTCTTTCCCTTGTACCATACTATTTATTACAAAGAACGTTCAAAGAATGCGTCCTCTTTATGAGAAGAGGTTTGTTTTAATCACCCTAAGATCTATAGACAAGGAAAGGCTGGCTCTTGTTAGTAGTTTCGCAGCTAGGCTTGCTAACGTTGAAGCAAAGTGGTCATTTCTACTAACTAACTGGCCGTCGTAGAGCCTTTAGGCACTTCTTACCTTTGAGGCACACTATTACAAAGAGCGTACAAAGAACACGTCCCAGGTTTATTTTAATCGCCTTAAACTCTCTAGAGAAGGGAAGGCTGGCTCTTGCTATGGGTTTCGTGGCTAAGCTTGCTAACGTTCAAGCAAAGTGGTCATTTCTACTGACTAACTGGCCGGCATAGAGCCTTTAGGCACTTCTTACCTTCGCGGCACACTATTACAAAGAGCGTACAAAGAACACGTCCCAGGTTTATTTTAATCGCCCTAAACTCTCTAGAGAAGGGAAGGCTGGGTCCTGCTATGAGTTTCGAGGCTAAAGTTATTAACGTTGAAGCAAAGTGGTCATTTCTACTGACTAACTGTCCGTCGTGGAGCGTTTAAGCACTTCTTACCTTTGCGGCACACTATTACAAAGAGCGTACGAAGAACACGTCCCAGGTTTATTTTAATCGCCCTAAACTCTCTAGAGAAGAGCAGTCTGGCTCTTGCTATGAGTTTCGGGGCTAAATTTATTAACGTTGAAACAGAGTCGTCCGCTAACTGGCCGGGGTACTGTAGAACTGTTAAGCACTTTTTTCGCTTGTGCCAACCGTCGTATAAGGCAAACTATGAGCGACATTCTTTCCTATACGAGTCCTCTGGAAACACTTTAATGAGACACTTATTAACACTTATTCTCCCTTCCACATAAAAGTGAATATGTGAAGCGTATGTTTCTTAATCGATTATTGATATCGGCTAAGCATTGATTTCGCTGTTATTTTTTCTTTGCATATCTTTTGCCGCCTAACCATAAGTTGAAGTATTTCCGACGTAAGGTAAGTTACCGCCAATCTTTTACTTTCGCTAGCTGTTTAGGTTAGGAGTTCTAACGAGCTGCTAAAAAAACTAGAAAACTCAAAAAAATAATTATTATTGAATATTAATCCTATGAAAAACTTGACAAACTACTGAGTTATTTCTATGAAAAATTATTTATTTTTTTCCTGGTTTGGTCTCCAATTTTTTATTTATTTATTTATTTTTACATTATCAGCTACACGAAATTCGTAACAGCTAACATTATGATAAAAGTTACAAAACTAATAAAGAAACTTAATTAAGAAGGCATACGCGTTAAATTACTAAACAACATGTTTTTAATTTTTGTTACTACTTGGTGCCATCGATCCAATATAATATCTTTTATTATAGTATAGGAACTGGGGAAAAGAGTCCATAGTGTTGTAATTTTCATTTACCATCACGCTCAACAATCGAAATGGGCTGCACAAGGGAGTTGTTGCCACATCAGTAACAGACTTACAAAGGAACGTAAAACCCAAGTGTCTTAGAAGAAGAATTAAAAGATACCTATTGCAATAATGTCGGGGAAGAAATGTCGTCATTAATTCATATATTCAATAAATACCGTGTCCAAAATTTCACGCTTTGTCTGGAGAGACTGCAAACTTAGTAGGCATAAGCTGGCTATCTTTGTAAGACAGTAACGCCACTAAAGGATCGCAATGACAACCATGCAAACTAAAACTAAAGGACAACTTTGAGCAAATTCAATAAGATTTATATGGTGTCCGCAACTTGGTAAGCATACATACATGATAAGCACACATACAACTGAATATTCTAGGATTTGTAAGCTTGTGGCAAAGTAAGGGTTTTCCTTAGACTATCTTTCGATGAAACCTTGAAGAGCTTCCATCTTATTCACAGATTTTCTCAATATAAATATTAGCACAAAATGCTAGTGTCAAGAGAAAGTTCTAGTCGTCCTAAGTCGTTAAAGATCTATACACTCACATCAACTGGATTCGAAGCAAGCAGTAAATTTACTTAAGATAAAAACAATTTTTTGCATTTTTTTCAAATTTAATACAAAGACAAGCATTACTGACCCAGAGTGATCTAATAAATTCAAAAACTCAGAGTAATGTTTTTGAGATGGAAGTAAAATAAATCATGAAAATTATTTTTAAAAAATATATTTAAAAAACAAATGTTTTTCAAGAACTTCACCCGAAGTTCATTCCAGTTTGTTGTTGCTTTTCATAATTCGGGATTTATTGGTAGGCTCAAATCGCACTTAAAATCGGAAATCGGTGACGTTGTAGATTTTCATTTGTACTGCGAATGAGTTTTTGGTCTGAACTGAAAGAATGCGACAGCTTTCTTGTCAATGACTTTCTTTCATGTTTAATTACTTAGTTAATCTCCAGCTTGGTAATGAAAATAAAACCTCTGTGACGACAACTAAATTAAACGCGACAGCCTTTCAAAGTCAAGTCAAGAGCACAGGCGATCATTTCTAGTTGCAATAGTTGAAGTTTCGGAATGTTGAACATTTCTCTAAACGTATATGTGAGCGACCATTTCTAACACAGCAAATCATCTTTTCGCCGCTACTTATTTTTTACATATTTTTTTATCCTTTTACTACTTTTTGTAAATAAATATTCAATTACTTAATGAATTTTCATGTCTTCCGAAACTATTTGACGACATGACGTGGAATTTGTTCAAAGAGATGGAATATGACCAATCACTACGTGTGTATTACGGTGACGGGAAGAGGAAGGAAGAGGAGAGAGAGGTAGAAAGTTTCCGTAATTCTTCCTTGCTGGCTAAATTATCTACTGGCGAGACTACAAAAATGTTATCAATCAAATGGTTTTTTTTTTTTTGAATAATATATAAATTAAAGAGACACATAAATTAAAATGAACTTTAATAATGAATTTTTTTAAATTTATTAAAAAAAAATTTAAAAAAAAAATAAATACCTGTTTGTCATATTTTTTCTTATTTCATGATTAATATGCTTATCAATAATGTGAATTGAACAAATGAAAGCATTATTGTCCGGAAAGACCGATCATAAAATACTCTACACTACTACGCCTAACACAATGCTTCATTTATTTGTATGATAAAATTGAAAAAGCCTTGTACAAGCTTTTATAGGGAAGGGAAGTGTGGCACAAATCGTTCACTGACTTAGTCCAAATTTAGTTTTTATTATTTTTTATCTATTTTCATTTTCATAAAATATTAAAAATTGGCTTTTATTTCGTTCAAAGACTTTCTTTTCTTAAGAAACTTTATGCAAAATGCGGTCCAAAAAAATCTATCTACATGGCTCCTATATAGTTCAGTTAAGTTTCATGTCAAATTTTTATTAAGCAACAGTACTGTACATGAAGTATAAAAAATAGACATATTAGCCACCCGAAAACTTACCCTATTAAAGCGATAAGGAGTAGATTTGAAAAGTTGACCAATTTCACATCTAGTTACTAAGCAGAAACATTATCACTTAGCTATTCTTGCCGACACATTTTTAAAATTTTGCAAGTTCTATTCATGTAAGTCACTATAAGAACAGCGATCGCAAAAATGGTCCAATTCGAGTCTAACATGAACCAAAACCCCTCCAGTATGTATCACAATTTCTTAAAATTTCTTAAAAATTACTACTTACAGATTGAGGGCAAAAATACATTGACAGATGTCAGGCGGGCAGACGGACTGACAAACTTAAATCGATTCGGAAAATGACTTTGAGTATATCGATGTACTAAACAATGAATGTTACGAATATAAATAAAAAAATAAATATATCTCTACTGCAAGTAGTGTGCAGTATAAAAAGTTGAAATTATATACGGCTCTGAACGAATGTTTTGATACCCACTGCTATCAATTATTTTTTTCGCTTTTCAAGAAATACAAATAGGAAGTGAGAAAAATATTTATAAATATAATTAATTTGTAAATGTTTTTTTTAAACATCAAAGCCTTACCCACGCACACAATGCAACTAAAGCAAAATAGAGACGGAAAAGTTTCGAAAAAGTTATTGTTTTCTAGCCAAAGACCAGACTCTTGTCCTGGCCTGCCTAGTCCCGATAATATATACATGTACATAAACTGCATAATCTTGTTAACGAAGCCCGAGTAAATGGCGAGAAAGAGAGAGATAAGTGCAGGGCAACTTGCTTTTATTATTTGAAGAAATGGGCTGATAAGCAATCGCATGGACGAATAGAAAGAGTGATAGACTGGTAGCTGAACAAGTGCATTGGGAAAAAATAGGGAGTCATACAAGCGCAATTAGTTAAACAGGCAGAATTGAGACAAATGAAGTAAAAGGACAGTAAAACGTAACCGGATAAACAGATATCTATGCATGTAATGAAGAGATAAGTTGTCTATCTTCTCATCCGTAAACTGCATACTCTGTGACAACTCTCTCATCCGTTATTCGATTTATCTTCCCTGACGTGCTGTGATGTGAATGCAAACGTAGAAAGAAAGTGAAATTCTATCGTGAAAAATGGTAATGAGCCAAATATGATGCAGACAAAATTTTATATTAAATAATAAGCGAAATAAATTCATTAATAAACGTGATGAAATGAATCATTTGTGTCTTTTTTTTTTTGTTTTCTTTATCAAATGACACAAACTCGGACAGCTTAAATGATTAAATGGCAACGTGCATTTATTTATAAGTAAAGTCAATAACATAATTTCTTTTTATTTTTTTATTTTTTTTAATTATTTATATTAATTTTTTCAAAAAAAACAACATTTCGCATGTTGTGTGATATCAAGGAAAGGTTAAATTTTGGAACAGTCACCTTACACTCGTCTTAGGAATTTTTTTTAACCTTCATACGTTGTCATACGAAAAATTTTAGTCAAATATTTGAACGGTCTGTCTACTCTACAGTTAATGGGTGGCTGTCACTCATTTGTCAACTTGAAGGCTTTTAAGTTACTAAGCAAATTACTTAAATGACTGATGGTGCGCATACAAAACTGTAAAAATTTGAAAAATGAAAGAAAATCGTTTTAATTACTTTGAATGATAACAAAAAATTTCAAAAAAAAAAAAAAAAAAAAACAAAATTTTGTTGATTTTCCTTTTCAAGTGATTTCATTTGTTATAAAATATTTTTTATCTTATTATATAATATTTATTTTTAATTTAATTTCTTTTTCTTTTCATTTCTTGCTTCTTTGCTTTTTTGCCTCTTACGACCTCCTACACATATAATATTAACTGTAATTGCTTTTCCGTAAGACAAATAAAAAAATTAATTTGTCATTTCTTGAGATCTGTTTGCTCCATTTGCTTAAAAGCAAGCAATCCAAGCCATAAATACCGGTTAAAATCTATCACAAGTATCCATACTCTAGCGTAGGGAGGAAAGCAGAATAACACACAAAGCCATTAATTGAGTTACATACAGACCGTATATATATACGGAAATTTTATTCAACTTTATTTGGCAACTTGTTTCACTTCTCAAGCCAAAAAAGCCAACAAACAGCAAATGAACCAAAGTGTTGGTTGCTGTCAGTAATTCAAGCAAACATTGAAATGATTTAAGAAAGAAAGAAAAAAAATAATAATAATAAAATTTTAGTAGCAATAAATTAAGATATTAATGCTTCATCAGTAAAACTATATTAAGTGCTTATATCAACTGATTACTCAATCGCCGCGGTTAACGTTAGAACGTGGTCCTATTATTTTTTAATAAGCTATTAAACGACCTCTTAACCACGCATATATAACTATCGTTATATGACGATGATTACTCATGGCTTTCCAGAGGTTCATTCTAAAAATTTATAGGAAACTAATTGTTTTAGTTTTTTTCTTTAAAGTCCCAGCTTTTAGTTTTTAATATCAGTCTCAGAGGCCAAGTAAGCTAAGAGTCTCGATTAACAACTCAATGATTGTGGGCTCAAATCTCAAATTCGGTCTAGTTTTCAATAAAGCCAGTATCCTTAGATACCAGGGCTTTAAGATTTTAGTCTTAGAATTTATTCTCTGACTGAATTATTAATAATAATAATAATAATAATGTCTTTTTATGTAACAGGTGTTGCAAAATTTACGCAAG
>KK502541.1:170684-201381 GCA_000688735.1 Glossina austeni | reverse complement strand
TCAAAAGATAAGCATTTGCAACATCCCGGTTATTCTCGTGGTTACTCGGGCCAAACTTCAGTAAACAGAAGCATCCGATTGGTTCGGTTTTTTGTTTTTTGGTTTTTTAAAGAGGGGCGCATTAATTTTTTTTTTAAAAGTAGGGCGCCCGTACAAAAAGGTTGGAAACCACTGCATTACTGGAAAAAAAAATTTTTTCCTTGATATTTCGTAATTTGTCGGTGAGCGCAATTCGAAAACTTACAGACCTTCTCCCAAGAACTTATAAGTTTAGGATAAAGTTTTTGAAATTGATTATGAAATTTTAGATTTTCTTGCCGTTCCCCTGCCTTTTCATAAAAAAGGAAGCTGCGACTTTTTCTTATCCCTTAAGCGCAATGCGACTAACAAGAAAATATGTTTCAAGGTATTGTACGTGCGTAAGATAATATCATTAATTCAAGAGTACATTTAAGCTATTGGCACACATGCCAACAATTATAATTATAATAAATTAAGTGCAAGCATGTGCTTTAATATCTACATTTACAAGTTATATTGAGCACGTAAAATTTAATGCGAAGCCATAAAAAGGACGCAACTAAAAGTACAAAACTTCATAATATAACTTAGACTTGAATAGTTTATCTTCTTTATATTACAAAGTACTTAACAGCTATACAAGCTTGGGTAGGGAGATGTGAAAAGAAGAAAATTTTAAAAAAGTATCTTTTCAAAGGATACCTGTTCGCTGACGTTGCTACAAATCCAAATTCATGTAAAAAACAATAGCAGATAATGCTGCTAAAGTCAACGAGAAGAGTTTGGCAACCGAAATTTTAAAATCAGGAAATATATAATTTTTATATTCTTCTTCTTCTTCTTCTTTAAAGAAAAATGAAAGAATTATATGTTGAAAGTAGGCAGCATTTGCATTTAGAACCTTTGGTCATCGGCGGTTTCTGAAGAAATCCTTGCAGGCGTTAGGGCATCGCTTATTAGGGCATCGAACAAACAATAAGTCGTTAATTTTTGTTAATTGGAAAGTGTAATGTTTCCTGATAACAACAGGGAGGGTAAGCAATTCCAGGTCAGAACTGCAAACATTTCCTGACTAAGTATTGCTATATAGGGCGACACTTCTTAATTCTGAAAAGTCACGATATCATGACTTTTGACATATTTGCCATGTTCCTGTTCTTCGTCTCAGTTGTATTACGTGTTATCGTTGAGAACTGTCGCCTGTTATGGTTTCATTTACTTGGAACAAATCATTATAGATTATGTCCAACTAGTCCCTCAAAAATTGAATCGTTACCGATATTCAGCTTCATTGTCGATGTTAATGGTTCGCCTACACTGCATCGCTGCATCGTGATGGTTTAAATTGCGGAGGATATCGTAAATCATCCACCATTCATTTCTCAGAAGTATTCAACGGTGCTAAGCTTCAAATTAAACAGGAAAGGTAAAGTTACCGCTTGTTTGCCACAAAATTATACCGATTCAAATTTTAAAGGAACTATGTTGTGCACGCTTCAATGTGATAATTTAGACAGTTGCAAATGAGATCGTCACTGTTTGTTCAGCATTATACAGCGCTACTTACGTTCTACCTTGGAAGGCGGCAGTGTTATGTTCACTCACCCAGTACCATACATCACTTTTAAAGCAGATTATATAAATCTTGGGACAATGTACGCGTAACTCCTAGCATGTCTTAAAACAAGCCTCCGTTTTTCTATATCGAGCAATTCAAACTCATTTTATGAATCGATTTAAGCTTGTGTGTGTATTTAATCTACAAATTATAATTTTTAAGACACTTCCGTACACCGAAATGTTTTGTTCCAACGGCAATGGTCTGTTGAAAAGAAATTAGATCGGACGCTTTTTATGATTACTCGCCGTATGAAGTTTTATTTTAGAAGTTCGTCGTCAAAAATTCCCGACAAATCTCCAGGAATAATAATATTTCTGTATATCAAAATGATATGAAAATTTTTAATCGGATGTGACGATTTTTGAACCTCCTCCCAAATAACCCTTTTTACCGTGTTAGAGGTCTGTGTTAAGATCTGCGTTAAGATCTCGTACTTTGCAGTAGCGTAGGATGAAAAACTTAACGCAATCTCGTTACAATTTAAAAATTCTTAAGTGTTGATATTACCATCAGTAACTAAAAAAATACTTCTAGCAGACGTATGGGTATGGGTAGCTGAAATTTGAATGAAAGTATGCACAAGTGCTTTAATAACGGATTTTGGTAAAAATGAAAAGCTAAACGATCTGAAATGCTCAGCATGTAAGATTCATTTCAAGGCAGTCCTACCTTTTCCACTTTTTGTCATTCAGATAATCTTTCTCACTGCGAGCATAATTTGAAAAAAATCAAAAGCAAGAAGGAGACGAAATAATTTCCGACTGCCCCTTATTTATTTTGCAAAGTAAATGCTCTAAGCAAGGTTAACCTAATCGATCAACAAAGTGCATAGTATGGACCTCCCAACGACTTTCGTTTTCAATAAGTCAAGATACTCGTCGGCTATGTAGCATGCTATCCCGTCTTGTTCAGACCACACATGCACTTTTTCTAATTTGCCCAGGAAAGCTGCAGATTGATCGCAAAAGTCTCCATAATTGATAAATTAGGGTCATCAACAACTTCCTCACACACACAGTGTACCTCAGTTTTTCTGGAGTATAGGTTGCAAGGAGTTGTAAGTAGAACGATTATACAATTTGCTGTCCTGCTCTAAAATATATTCAAAACTAATTTAAATGAATAGTAAAAGGAAAACATTGCTCTGATGAAAACTACGATGACATATATATGCCTTCTAAAGGCTTTGATTCTTACAATAGCGGAAGTGATGAATTATCCTTTCATAGAAAAGGCCATAAAGTGAAAGATTTCCATTTATAATAAACATAGAGGTAAAGTGATTCAAGATTTGTGTTTATCACCTAAAAAGAAAAAGAAAAAGCCATTAAAACCTTTTCCTTCAGCTAATGATATTTATTAGAAGTGCTTGCCCAAACTTCCCGTCAGGATAAATAAATTTTTCGCTTTTCACGTCATCTTTCTATTATGGCAACAGTCTGCATAATTAGACAGAATTGATTCCTCATTTTAATCTCTATTAGAAATGTAAAAAATTACTTCGATCTGGAGAACAGATGCGTATGCGTGTTGCATATGAAGTCACAAATTTAATATCATGTACAAATATAGAATGAATTTTGCAATGAATTGTCGATTACCTTATCAGTTGTTAAGAAAACTTTTAGAAAAAAAAAAAAAAAACAAGATCCGGTCGACGATCTTGTCTGATGCAATATTTAAAAAAAAAAAAAGAGTCTAGAAAAACTACAGAAACACGCGATCTGATCAATGTTTAAGAACTATTTTGTAAATTGAAAAAAAAATAATCTCATAAGTCTTCGTACAAATTTCTCATCTCAAGATTTTATATTTCCAAATTTTTTTACTTGTATTGTGGAATCTGAGAAAATACAGAAAATTCAGATTAAACTTTGTAGACTTTGGAAACTGGAGAAAGTGTTGTTTAGTGTTAATAGCGCGGTCTATATGATAATATATGTCCGCAATCAGGCTCTTCTTATCTACCTATCTACGAATTTTGTACCCTATACCACTTGTAGTACGAAGGCATATAATGTTTGTGTGGATGTATGACTTTGGAAACTGAAGATGTAGACTTTGGAAACTGGAGAAAGTGTATACATTGTTGTTTAGTGTTAATAGCGCGGTCGGTATAATAATATATGTCCGTAATCAGGCTTATCCTATCTACCTATCTACAAATTTTGTACCTTATACCACTTGTAGTACAAGGACGTATAAAGTTTATGTGAATGTATGTAATACACAGAAGGTCCGTCTTTCAGAAAATGAGTCTAAATCGATCTAAACTTCCTTGTCTGTCCGTGCGTCTTGTGTTCTTGTATTTAAACTGCAAGCTGCAAATTTGGGAAAATCCGATTAACTTGTGTACACTGACCTGTTGTAGCCAAACAATGAACCCTATTGGAAGTGGTTCGGATCGGACGTGTTTTTCGACCACTTCCCATATAACGCCTTATTTTGAAAAGACCTTGCATGAAAACCTGTAGGTTGCTGCAATGCATTTAATAGTGGACCATAATCCACTACAGTGTTTTTAATTGTTTTTATTGCAATTATGTGTTTGTTGTTGAAAAATGTTGTTCAGAAGAATACTCTTAATATCAAAATCGATCCTTTCATTTCAATTCAGCATAATTGAAAAAAAAACCCAACCTTTAAAACAGATTCGTCGACAAGCAGGATAAAAGTTAAAATTTTTTATTTTTTTCTTAAATTATGACTAAATGAATTTAATTCCATCAGTTATCTGTTAATATATAAAGCTGTGATATCAAATATCGTATGTCTATATTTCATGTTGTATATTAATGGGAATTTCAACGAAATTTTTTATCTAAAAGCAACCAATCAATATTTAGGACGAAGCTTACCATGTCTCTCGATAAATTCGTGGGAGGGCGTACAAATACAGGATAGCCACTAACGAATCCATTTGATTTTGAGACCTTACCAAGCTTCAAAGGAAATGCATTAATATTTCATGATATCCTGACCATTACTGATTCAGAAAATCATTCTAAGCATGTTTGTCCGTCTATCCGTCCGATGTCCTATGAAGCTACAGGTTGCAATTTTTCAGCTATTCTGATGACGTTTGGTAGACTGATTTGCTTTAAGTGAAAGACGAACGTTATTAAAAATTGTTTGGATTCGTCGGCTTTTTCGACCACTCCTTATTCAACACCCTATACGGAAAATTCGGCATATGGAAAAAAATTGTAATTCACAAAACTTGTCGACAAAACTCGTTTTGTAATAGTATTTGAACATTCTAAATTGCTATGAAACATTTGCTTTGGCTCAGGCAATTTTTGAACCCTCTCTCATATAACCGTTCCTACGAAAACTGAATCCTTTTATAATGAAAATTTATAATTTTTAATATTTCATGATGAAAATTAGTTCGTAATTGTAAATTGACATAGAAATCAAGTTTACGGAATTTGGGCCGCCACTTATAAGGGTTCCTCCAATATTCGGGTTTTCAGGAAATTTGTGCCTGTGCGTGAAAATAATGTCAATCTGTTGGTGTGTTATAATCAAAACGACTGAACAAATGTATTAGACGAAAGAGTGTGGGGTATCTAATAGTCGGCCTTGTCTGACTATAACATTCTTACTTATTTAGACTTCCTATTATAAAATCGGTCCGAAGAAAAAGGGATTAACTTAAGCAAACGTGTTTCTTCTATCCTGGTGGTTGAGAAAATCGCAATGGACATATGGACAAATATTTCATGGCTAAAAGGCGAATTTTTAAAGAAAATTTCCTTAGTACAGTACCGAACAGTGTTGAAGTACTGCCTCGTTACTATAATACTAACTAAGATAATAATGTTGGACCTTGAAAAGTTGAAATGCCAAAGCATTCTTCGAACGTTTGTACGTATGTGTGTTTCACTTGCGAAGAGAAGACCTTATATACATTGTTTATGCAGAATGTTATCGCAAAATAACCAACAAGTGATGAGATCAAAAGATTTTGACTAAACTGAATGCAGTCTCTATTTCGTTTTCTGAACACTTACCGTTTTCTTATATTCTAATAATAAATAAAACGTGACTCACTTTCTAAGCCATAATTAACTTTTATTACTTTATACTTCGACTGTTTGTCTCTAATAAATCAAAATTAAAATTAATTTTTGGTAGAACTAATAAATAAATTTAATTAACAATAAAAACAAAAACAACAAAAAAAAGAAAAATGCAAATATTTAAAATTTATTTATTAAATTCTCTATTAACAGCACATATTGTTATCAATAGATTAAAGACACAAAATAGTAAAGAAAATATTTTTTTCAATTTCTCTAAAGCTAAACTTTAAAAAAAAATTTTAAGCCATATTTTAAGTCTAATTTCCCTAATAGACACATACACCAAGCTATTTACAACAAAAGTAAATGTTTTTGGACTTTTTTTTTTCTTGTTTATATATTTTTCCTGATGTCCGAAAACAATTCCAAACGTCTGTATGATTAATTAGTCTACTTTTGTTGTTTCTATGCCGGAATAAACAAATAAATTTTTACTTTAAAAGTATCATCTGTTTGCTCTGTTTGTTCTTCTTTTTTTTTTTATTTTCTTTTTTTTTTTTTTTTTTTTTTTTTTTTTTTATTTACTAAACATTTTGATAATGTAAGTACTTTCTTGCTGTTTATATTTTATACTCAGATTCATATACTAACTCTTAACGGGTTTCATGTAAGTAGAAAAAAATGATATTAATAAGTTTAGATAGAGGCACAGAGAGATATAGTCGCAGAAAGAGAGAGAGAAAGAGATGGAATTGTCGAGAGGAATAGCGAATTTTTATAATAATTTTTTTTTTTTTTTGATCTATTGAAATGATTTTATTTTTATGAACACAAAATTGCATGCGTTTCTTCGAACCAGAACACATATATATATATATATATATATATATATATATAAAAAGAAATAAATAAATAAAACAAATAAATTCAATTTCCAAGGTTAATTAAAACTAATGAGGTATATTTTTCTTTTATTCCTATACCCTTATCATAGAGAGTATACTAAATTTGTCAAATGTTTGTAACAAATAGAAACCGATACAGGGGAACTTAGGAGAGGTTTATTGAGGATTTGGTGATCCTGAATAGCGGGTTCGATATAAACATATTTCAGTTTATCTACCCGAAGCACTTCAGAAAAGCCCACCGAGCGATTCACAATCACTTCAGAATCACTTTCTTGATCGATTTAAACTTGCCTGTCCCTCTGTCCGTCTCATATTCTTATGTTCAACCTAAAGGACGTAATTTTTGAGATATTTGTAATAAAAATCTTACGAATTATTCCCCATTAGCCATTAAGGGTGTGTTTCTTTAAATTACTCACGATTCTTAAAGTAAAAATTTCCTTACAAAAATAGTTTTAACTTTAAATTTTTTTTCCTATTCCACATTTTCCTAAATTTGGCCTCGAAATTGTAAAGCCCCATAATTGTAAGTTCCCCATATTCCTCTCGTAAGATATATTCTTAAGGTCAAAAACCCACTAAATCAGATTAATAGCCGTATTATGGGGTTGTGACTGATCACTAGCCGTACGAGAAAGCAATCGTGTTTTCTTGTCGTACTTTCTGTAAACTCGTATCAGACTTAGCATTCCGCAGCAAAAAATCCAAATAAAACTCAACCATAAAACACCGTTTCTAAGCCACGGAAGCCACGGCAAAAGGAAATGCCTCTGTGATGTTGTTCAGATTACGGCCGTAAAGGTTTACGCGCAGTTGCCAGAAAACCTCAAGGAAACAGAGTGAACTGTGTTTTCGCGATTATAGTTTGGAATTGAACGCAGTTCATAGCCAAATAGTTGGGGATATTTTCTTAATAAGATTGAAAAATTTCCTACAATTACCTAACAACTCTACAGAAATATGGCGAAGTCTTTATAAAAGGTTATAGTTTGGCACTCGATTTAGTTAACGGCCTTTAGGCTGTGTAAAAATTGGATTCAAAATAATAAGTGTGCAAATAAGTTCTCCGTGTTGAAATCGGTTGCTTTATAAAATATATCTGTCTTCCAAAACCTCCAAACTTTAGTAATAGATAACATCGACGTTGACGTTTGCGCAGCATAAGCTTCGGTTGTTTACACGAGCTATCGTCCGGTGTATAGCTACAGAGAATTCATTTGCAAACGTAATGCTTCCACTAGAATGTTTACTATACGATATATGTTGCATATCGAAAATATCTGCGTTTGCTTCATTTATATTCCATTATCTAATCAAATATCTTTGCCGAGCTATTAACACATTACCCACCATGCACACGAAATTGTGCATTTCGTTGAACTTCAGAAAAATCCCATTCGCACAAATTATGCATTTCGTTGAACTTAAAATTATCAGAGGATTGCATTTTTATACCCTATACCACTTGAGGCATAAGGCATATTAAGTTTGTGCGGACGTATGTAATATGGCGAAGGGCTTAAAATAGATCCACCGTTTATTTTAAGTCTGTCTGTCTGTCTGTCTGTCTGTCCATCTGTTTGTTCAATCTGCACGTCACAATTTTTGAGAAATTTTGATTAAATTTGGTACACTGACATGCTTTAACGCAAACACGCACGCTATTGAAAATGATTTGGATCGGTCGGCTTTTTCGAACACTTCCCATACAACGCCCTATTCTGAAAAGTCGTTCTATGGAAAAAATTGCAATTTTCACAATTTCTCGACAAAAGTGGCTAAGTGGCTGAGTAATAAATTGGTGTGAATACTTTAGACTGGCTATGGCTATTTTTTGAACACCCTCTCTTACAAAAGTTCCTACGAAAACTGTACCTTTACATAGTAAAAAAGTACAACTTTTAATATTTCATTATGAAAATTAGTTCACAATAGTAAACTGACATAGAAATCAATTTTACTGAGTTTTGTCAACGTACCTCTATTTTTTGAACACCATCGCATATAAGGATTCCTCCAATCTGCGGGCTTTCATAAAAAGGACGCCTTTGCATGAAAATAACGAGTAATTTTTGGTGTATTGTTACCAAAACGGGTAAACGCGAAGTGGGGGATATAACAACCGGCCCAATCATAAGCTTCTTACTTGTTCATTTTCTTGCTTAATTACGTCTCATAATTCTTTTAACCAAAATGGTGAAAATTTTAAGGTATAAGTCTAACAGAGTCTTTAGAAGATAATTCAGAGAGTGTTCTGTACGAAAGAGAAGGGAAACGAAACTTGTAAGATCTAGCAATCTATTGGAGAATGGTTCGAATAGTACCACGCAAATATATAAATAATACCAAGTACTATAGTTATTCAATTTTTTAATATTTTCTTCGAAATTCATCCGACATCAGAGGAAGTTTTGTTGCAAAAATTAGCGGCAGGTAAGGTATTAATGTGTAATAGAAATTCGACCAAAGATGAATAAAATATTTATGTTTATTTTTTTTTTTGCCCCGCAATCAAAGATAAAGTTACGTTGACTTTTCTACTTCCATTGAAAAGCAATCCAATTATATTTGTCGTTAAGAAAACAAAACAAAAATTTATTAATAATTTTGAATATTTATCTAAAGTGGTTTATAGGTCTGCAATCATAAGGTAAACACTGTAGTGGATATCGAAGTTGTACAGTAAAGCGAAAATAGTTTGCGTTTAATGTTAATTCTGGTATTTTTTTTTTCTTTTTTTTTTTCGCTGTATATATAAAAAAACATTGTGTTTTTGATTGTTTTATTTTTGTGTAGAGTGCACGCGATTTATAAATTATAAAATTTTAAATTGACTTTAATTACATCTGTTATTTATTTATTTGCTATTATTCTTTTAATTTTTATTATTATTATTATTATTATTATTAATTGTTAAACGCTATTTTTATTGTATTCCGAAATCGCGTGTAAAAGTTAAATTTATTTTAATCGAACGAAAGCTTTGCAAAATGTATCAGTTTTTAAAAAAATAAAACAATTTAGCTGACATACGTATATAATCGTCAATAAAGCCTTTGGAAAAATTTGTACTCGGAAATTCTAAAGGGAAAGAAAGGGTTGGGTAATATAAGAGTAAAGAAATTTTTATTCGAAAAAATCTAAACTTTTAACCTAAAGACTGTACAGAGAAAGCAGATAACCGAGTAGAAAAATTTTCACAGTTATATAATCTGGGATCATGCAATAATTTACAATGGCAAATATTCAATAAGATCACTGATTATTTACTTTTACTTTTTTTTTTTTTTAATATTCATAAGTGTTATATTTCAGTCGATGGTTGTGGAACAATTTGAAATTCAAATCAGCTTCTCAGCTACTCTTTTAAGTCACCTAAAGTCTATACTTTCTTTATAGGATAGAAAGCATGCAAAAATTACGATAATGAAAAAATATATAATTTTTTTGCTTTATATTCTCCACGGAAGGATGGACGTATACTCATTTGGTTAACATCTTTGCAACAACCACAAAGATGCTGAAACATACATAGTCTTGGTTAGCATTACATTTTAAATCGATTTTAGTATGTTCGTATGTCCGTCGACGCATTATCTTTGGTAAATATTCTCCTACGCGCAAAAGTGAAACTATCGGCTTCACAACGACATCATGTCGTAGAAGTAGGCAATGATTATGATCGACGGGATATTCTCTGCTATTGAAAATGAAGCTTGATTGACGTTGAAACTGCAAACACTTCACTCTTTTTCTTTAATCAAATTCTTGAAATGTGATTAGTAGAGAAACTAGATTTCGAAAAATTATATTTTCATACAAAATTTCAATGAAAATTCGTTAACTTTTTCAAAACCTTCTGCAATAGAAATGTTTTCCAAATCACAAAGAGACCTTGCAACTCTTGGCTGTAGACACAATGTATCCGTTTGGGGTTGGGAGTATGTGTTTGGTCAATATTTTTGTGATACCATATCTCAGTTGTGGCGTAAGGCTACATTAAGTTGTGCGAATGTATGCAACACCCAGAAACACTTAAGATAGATCCACCTTTTATTATATCGATGGTTTAAGTATGACTTCCCGAATCGATCTAAGCTTGTCTGTCAATCTGTCCGTCATATGTGCCGAATACAGGCCACAACATATGAGATATATTGTTGAAATTTGATGCACCGATTTGACACGACGGCGGCGCAAACGCCATTGGAAATGATTCGTGCCAAACCACTTTTACAACCATTTCCTATATAAAGCCTTATTTTGAAAAGTCGTTATATATATAGTCGTGTAAATATATATGTTTAGTGATGTACGTTATCTAACAGTGCGTCCTGGCCCACTATAATATTTTTACTTATTTTTATACCGATCACCGAAGGATGGGCATATATTCATTTCATGAAGGGAAGCGTCGGAGACCCCACAAAGAATATATATACTTGATCAGTATCAAATTGTGGATCGATTTAAGTATGCCCATCTGTCCGTTTGTCCGTCTGGGTAATATCTGCTGTAAATCTTTCAAAGTATATATATTTTTTTGTGTAGCACCAAATCCTATATCGATTTAATCATGTCCGTCCGCATGTCTGTCCGTCTGTGTAATGTCTGGTCTCCTGGTCGCAAAAATGAAGCTATCAGCTTCAAATTTTTCAGAAACATTGGAAGTTCTTGTGCAGGTTGGTATTGAAAATGAAGCAAATTGATCGAAAGACACGCCCATAGCACTATGTAAACTGAGAACGCCTTTGTTTCTCAAAAACAATAAAAAAAATGATTTTTGCTCATTACTCATAAACTATAGCAGAAAAATGTATGGAAATTTTAAGAACACATTCTATGGGTGACGTCATAGCATCTGCACAAAAATGGAAAAACAGTCATCCAATATTATAGTGTATCAAAATTAAATTTTTTTTCCAACACTTTTGCGACGCATAGAAGCAAGCTTCAAAAACCCAATGAAGTATAAGAATTTTTGGCCGGTTTCAAAATTGAAATCCACTTAAGCGTCTGATCATCTGTCCATCTGTTCGTCTGCTCAATTTTCCCGTTAGCGAAAGTGAATATATCGCCTACAAATATGGAAAAAAATTTGAAGGTGACCTTAACTTTCCAAAGGACACGCCTACAACGCCCACACGGCTAGGGTGCAAAATGTTTTGTTTTGGAAATAGAAAAGACCATCCGCGCCCACTCTATATTAAAGAGCATGAAAATTTGATTCTATTACTTGTTTGTCTTTTGTAGGATGACGGTGATGGCTATAAAAGATTCGATTCCGACCAAATACAAATTTCTCACTTGTTGCATTATAATTTTCCTCTCGTTTGAATTCTTCTAATCAGGAGTAATCCCCGGGCAACATTAGAAGATTTATGCGATAAAAACGATTATCCTTTCAATCCTCACGTTTGCTTCCTTTTGCTGTTTTTACCCCCATCTTCATGTATTTTAAAATAGTTGAAAATCTTGCCCATCTTTAGTTTTAATGTGATCTGATTATGATGTTGTTTTTATCGCATTAAATTTGCTTGAAGATAAGTAAATATTTTGGTAGATTTTCAATTTCTAAAATTTAGTGAAAAAAACTCATAAAAGTTTAAAAAAAAAAAAATTGCAATTTAAAAATCACTTGGCATGAGTGGGAAAAAATAAAGAAAAAAATAATTCCCTTACTTAATACAAAGTCAGAATGTGGCATGTTTGCAAACAATTAAAATTTTATAGCATTTCTCTACGATATCTAACCGGCTTATATTAATAAACTTAAGTAAACATTCGACTCTTGGTGTTTGTTAGAAAGAGCGCCTTGGCTTGGTTCGGTTTAAAAAACAAAGTCTACTACATGTGCATTTGAAGTGATTTTACAAAGATTTGCTACCGGTTTTTATTGTTTACTTAAAGTATATAAAAAAAAAAAAATGAAACAAAAAAAAACATAAAAGGAAACACAAAAGTAAAAACAACATTTCCACTCGTGTGAGATAAGATTTGTTTGAAAATATTTGAGACTGAAATCTGTCAAGTCATTTACATAGTGTTTGCTTTTGATATTTAACTATATTTAGAGTCGATAGCGTAACAGTGAGTGTCGAGAAATATTATAATACCGGAGTTAACTAATTCTACAAATTGATGGATTTGAGATCAAACATATTCCAGGAAAGAGTTTCGTTTCATTGCTCATCTCCATATTTTCTCCGTATTTTCGTTTTTAGAACAGAATTTAATTTGGTTTTCTCTTACAAAAACATTAACTCATTTATTGATTCCTCCCTCTCCCCTGAAGCTTCTAAAAAACTTATTTGTGTCCTTGAGGAGGTTTGGATACCACTAACTAGCAGGAAATGTTCTATTCGTTAATATTAAGCTGATTAAGCAGACTATGTAGACATTTTTTTTACTTTGTCCCTTGTTGTCGATGAAAATATTTAAAACATTTATTATTATTTTTCAGGTTAATATTTTTATTTATTTTTTTTTTCATACTTCGAAAATATAATATATGTGACTTTGACTTGTCAGATCTTGATTTTTGCCAATTTGACAGTTGCAAAAAGATAAGGGACAGACGGACATACGGCCACTGGATAAATAAAAGAAACCGGATGCGCTCTTGAGCGTTCGGGTTTCCTATATATTCCCAAACTATAGTCTATGTGCTTGTAAAGCCGAAATTACGCTATGGTTACATCTATTCTTGACTGCAGGTAAACCTAAAGATCTCTTTCAGCACTGCTTAGAGTCCGAGGAATCGGTAACGGCAACTAGTTATGTGATAATTCTATAAAATTTGGAAACTTCAAAATTTGCAAGCAAGCAATCCGCTACGCTGTTGCTATAAGTATCACTGCTGCACCGAAAATGGGAATTAGAGAGCTACCTATTCATTTAGGCCCTTTCAATTCTTTCAGTGTTTAGACAAATAGTTTTTTTTATGTTAATGTTATGCTGTTATAAAATGAAATATTCATTGATTTTTGTTTTGCTTTGTTTCTGTTTCGAGGAATTTTGAATTTCGCTTGTCAAATACCATCCAGACCTTTATAAACAGATGTATGTGGCATCGTAAACTAAAAATCTTCCAGTTATCAAGTATATACAATATATAACCTGTCTATATATAAAAAGCGTGATCACCAGCTAGTGGAAATATGACAAGTTCAATAACAAAACAAATAAAACCATTATAGTCGGACAAGGTCGCTCGTGCATGCCTCTACAAACACATCGTCTGATACAATTCTTCGTTTTCGTGATAAAATGCCAAAGGTTATGCCTTGCCCTTAAATGTGGTCGAGTTCAAAATACAAACATATATGGTCCTAATTGCTACAGCCGTTATGAACAGTTATGTTCATTATAAAATATTAGAAAATGGATCCTAAGATCCTATGTTGTAGCTATGGATGAGAACCGCGACTGTCAAGCCAGCGGTCGCGGGTTTAAATATAAATGCGGTAGAACGTATTTGATCGTAGTTATGGTGAATGCTTAGTCGGGAAAAAGATAAATCTTCTGATAGGGCACGACCCGATTAGCCTACAACCCCTACCTCTCTCTTACTTTTTCCTTTCACGTTTCTAGCCATTATTGTGCTACACGTATAGAAGACATGCCCTGAGTGATTGATCATATTTAAAAAAAAAACATATATATAAAGGCTTATTTTTCGTAGGAAGGATTATGCGGAAGGGGGTCCTACAAATTGATCTATCCGATCCAAGTTGTTTACATCAGTTTACTATGTGAAAATATATATAATAAAAAATACTTAACGATTTTCGTCAAGAATTTCAGTAATTTGCAAAATCTTTTCATCTAAATTATACTTGTGGAATGGTCGCCGTAGTTGACCGATACAATCTCTTTTCAAAAGAGTCTATCTTCACGCTAGAGCAAATCATTGCATTCGATTCCGTCAAAATATTTGAAAAGATTATAGCCTGCAAGCTGAACACAAACACAGACCGACAGACGGTCTAAATCGTTGGCTATAATGAATGATGGGTCTGTGTTAAGTCCTTCTAGGTGTTACACAAATCAGGACAAACTTAATGTACCCTGCACCACAAGTGTGTTAGAGTATAATTAATAGACGACTGTGCAGCCCTCAGTATTTAATGGATTAAGTAATAAAAGTGGTAATAATCATAATAATAACAATAATTAAAAAAGGGAATTAATTTCAAGCGATTTTTTTAATAAAAAAAATACGTTTTTGTTGTAAAATCAAGTATGAGCTTAATATTTATTAAACTTCGCACTAATGTTGATCGTTAAGAGTCATTTGGTCGGCATCATCTGGTGTTCATGGTCGACTATCACTCACAAAAAGATACGGAAAACATTTTCTTCTTTTTATTTTCGAGCAGCTGTTCGCATAACTCTCTCAGTAATCTGTTCCAAATTTTGACTAATTCATGGTTGAAGGGAACTTTGTAGTTTAAATTACGTATACCGCTTGACTTAATTAAAGTCCGAAAAAAGTGTGCTGTCAGCGGGATAACTTATACTGTTATACGTATATCTCAAAGAGCGTACTTTGACATGAAGAAAGGCTTATACCCAAAGTAACCAAAGTAGCCAACTTTGTATATGGAATGCTAGAATATCTGATATAATCATAATTGTAAGCCTTTAAGGGATTCAAGGGTTCTGTACCTGTTATAGCCATCATCATAAGACAGGAGCTCGCGTATCTTTTCGCTTTATTTTTAATTTTCAAATTCTAATACGTTTAGATCGAACATTTCTCCACCTGTGTGATTGTTATTGAAATTTTCTTTGATGTAAAAGCCGAGATAAAATATTCAAATTCGTTTTATACATTGTTTCTGTAATTATTCGAACATGACAAAGCAATTCGGTTATTATTAACAAACTAAATGATTGTTTACTAGTTTATGAATCTCAATCAGTAAGTTCGTAGGATGACATATATGTGTAGCCAACTGTAAATTGTAAACTAATGATCGGAATGTCATGAAATTTTGAACTCATTCGGTTTGAAGGTTTGTAAAAGTCATGCGCATGAAATCATCAGTCTTCTTAGAAGTTTAAAGAAGGGGGCTGAGCACCAAAACAGAAATAGTTTCAAGAGAAAATGTTAACGAATCCAATCATAGATCTGGAAAGTACGCCCTAGAATATAAATCAAATTTTTTGCAACGAATGCAAGAGAAATTACAAGTAACGATATTTAGATTAGGTTATACTGAAAAGACTCCGCGATTTCCAGTTTCTTTTTGTAGCCTGCTCTTTTCAAACTGACATATGGTTGATGGGTAGGGCCTCCGCTATTTCCTTGACAGCTTGCGTGCCGGTCTTGCTCCATCTGTTGCAAAATATCATCGACTTTTTCAGCGACTGTGAGGTGCGTCTTTGTCATCGAAACTTCCAGAACGGATTCGAGCAAACCACTTCTAAGTCCTTGGTCCTTTCACAGCACCCTTATCGTACACTTCACAATTTTTTTTTTTTTTCGCAGCATTTTTACCTTTTTTACATTGAAAAGCATAACATAACGTATTTCTTCAGATATTTCACTCATTTTAAAATCAATATAACTTTTTAGACGAGGCCAGAGTTAGAAAACTATCGTCACACAAAAATGTAAGCTGAAATGTCATCTTTTAAACACATGCTCGTTTGAGGCAATCAGGTGAGTGTTGCCCGATATATAAGCATCAACATCATTCTGCGGAAAACACGGGGATGAATTTTCAATATGACCTAATATTGATTTTTTTTTTTTTTTCTTTTTTATATTAAAGGAAGGACTGCATGGAAATGTTTAACCATAAATGCAATATTTGTGTGGTAAACTGAAATCAAAAAAGAAGAGACTCTTTTGCTCCTATTATAAGGTAAATATTACGGTTCTTTTCCGCACTAAGAGAAATTTAGGTAACCGTCAAAACAAAAATAATGAAATTCTATCAAAATTATTTTTTTAAGAAATTTATTTGCAATTGTAAAGCCACATGCCATCGTACACGATTGCCTTAGTTATAAAACATGTCCAGAAAAAGAACTAAAATGCAATTCAAGTAAGCACTTTGCTCTATGACTAATCACAGTAACTGGTAGCTACCAGTATCAAGAAACATTTGTTTGCTTAATAATGAAGCTTATGTTCTTTTAAAACTGTTTAAGGAGTTATCAGAGGATTTGAAAGTCTGCGATAATGCATTCCAGTATCGAGCTGAGCGGACAAGAAATGAACGTTCAGCCAAGGAGATGGACATACGTGACTATAATATAAAACGATTCTTAGTTGATCTAGGAAAATATAGTCGTTCTATTGAAAAGTCGAGTAATTCAGAACGAAGGATTTTGTGGATATAAATTTGCGATCTACGTTAGGAAGAACATTTCGAAAAGCCAAGAAAATTCCAATCAAACGAATATATTTGAAGATTTTTAAAAAAAAGTATAGAAAATTAAATAAGAAAGTCATACCGTGAAGTAACTGGGAACAGGAATTCGTGTTTCCAGTTGTACTAATCTCCAATAGACAAACACATAGAACACGCGGCCTCGAAGACCGCCCTGTATGTTAGAAGGAATGTATGTAAGACCAGACTTGCTTTCAAAGGGGTTTTCTATTACGCTCGTGAAGGCTTCTTGAGAAACCAGAAAAATCAGTCCATGGAGTTTTCAATCATTTTTAAGAAACTAGGTTTCTTTTCTTCAATGGCTTCGAATCGGTAAAGATTTCAATTACTTAGGAGTTTCCTGAGTTTTTCCTTAATAAAATGCCCGCGTGAAGTTACAAGCCACCAGTGGTAAGAAACTAAGCGTAAATAAGATGCAGTTGGTAAATAAAATTTTTAATTTTGTACAATCAGTTATAAATGCTTCCAAATTGCACGACCCGCAGTGTAAATAAAAACTTCTTTCTATTATTTTCAATTATGCTCAATGGGCACACTTCCCGACATCCAGATCAGTACTTGTAGCAATTGATTGAAATCAAAATAATTTATCGGCTTTATTCCCATCGCCATAATAATTGGGTATTAGTGTATGTAAGACACAGAACTACCCAGCCTAAAATTGTCTCGTCAGCTCGAGCATGTTTCCTCAATCTTTCGCTTGCCTAAACCTTCATTGTTCGCATGTCTCCCACGTGTGCGTCCATTCGCCCGTTCATCCGTCCGTTCGTCCGCCATGTTTACCTATTTATCATCTGTTCATCTATGCGACTGTACGGCTATCTGTCCGTTCCACCTGTAGTGCTATCCGTCCTTTCATCTGTTTTTCTGCCGCCTTTTGTCGAAGATCATAAAGTGGATATAAGCATATATTCATGGATGACATGGCAACAGATCTAATGGCACCCATACAACATCTAGAAGACCTAAGCAATAGCTAACTAATCGGAATAAGGTGACGTAGCCTTACATACTAAGGTATCGCTAGCTTTAAAGAATTAACTCATTCGTCCCTTACTAGACTTCTGTTTCTTTTCGCTTTTCTAAATTCGAAAACTCGAAGAAATTCACAATCATGCAATTTGATGAAAACATGATGATATCGAATACGGATCAAGTTTTGCAAAGGGAGGGTATTTTCTTAATTGTCTCTTGGGCGCTTCAGCTGCAATATTTCTTCTAGTTCCTCTTAGCTATTGATGCCAGTGTGAAATGGTAAATTTACCTCATACGGTTTTTCTAACGAATGACATGGAAACAAAAGAAATTCTTTGCCTATAAATTCCGAATTTTATGTACAAATGTTTTACAAAATATTGAAAACTAACACTTAATGAAAAATTCCTCAAAAAAAAACAAATTCTTAACCAAATGATGAATCAGTTAGAATGGAATTTCAACAAATATAAATTTGAATTTAATGAAAATTAAGAAAAAGTAAAAATTAATTTTAACACAACATACGAGATAACAAGAAAAAATTAAAAAATAATAAATAAATAATAAAACAAATAAAAACTTTTTTTTTTTTTTCATATAAATAATTTGTGTAAATTTTATTGAATTATAAATGTTTTCCATTTCTGTTATATTTTCTCATTGAAAGGTACTTAATAGTTTCCGCATTGGTCTTTGTATTGTATATATTATTGTTGTTAAGTCGAAAAGACGAAGAAAGCAAAATATTATATAGTTTTTACTGTTTAAAATTCAATAAATTTTTGCCTTAATTTAAAAGTGTTTTTTTTTCATTCTTTTCTTTTCTTTTCTTATTCTTTTCTTCGATAAAATGCTTTTTCTTTTATATCTCGATACCCACTCCCCATTTACCGTGAATGCATACTAAATTTCGTCATTCAATCTTCAATATCCGTTTATTACTTTTTTAATAGATGACCAATCACTCAGAGGAGGGTCGCCTATCCGTGTAATACGGTGACGGTGAGGAAAAATAAAGAGAAAGGAAATCGGCCTAGTTTCACCGAGTGAGCACTCACTATAAGAACGACCAAAGTGAACCCTACCGGATTGGGAGTTGAACCCGCGAACCCAGAGACTTCGTAGTCACTATTCTTACCCTCTCGGCTTCCCATGCTATCATACAAATATCGCATCACCCACAAGTATTATTATTATTCCAGATGGACATGCCCAACTATTCAAGTGCAAAAAAGGGGAATAAAGCAAATATTTTATATATCAAAAATAAAATAGACACCGTCTGCCTGCAATGAAGTCTGTAACAGCAAAAAAAAAAAATTTTAATTAAACTTGCGATGAATCCAAAATTAGGCGCTTCTTTTAATCAAAAATCGGTTTAACCGCCTGACTTAGTAGATGAGGAAAGCAACTATGAAGTCAGTATACCCGGATTCAACTGCTGGATCGGTAGATTATCCATAAATGAAGATAGGCTCTAAGCCCAATGCGTGATCAGAAAAGGCGACATAACACTTGTCAAACGCTCATAAACCTCCCAGACTGAGGCCGCATCCTATTCTCCTTTCTGCCTAACCATCAAAGTGTTTGTATACGTATAGCAGATTATAGTTTAATTAAGATTAGATCTACAGCGAACGCAAGATCGACAGACGGGTAACACATACCGAACGCTCGCATACATCTCGTTCCCTATTCTTTTTCTATCGTTTTTTCCTCGTTGACCAACACAGTGTTTACGCACATATAAAAAACGTCGGTTGAGTGATTGAGTCATAAAAAATAAATAAAAAAGTAATCACATTACACTTCATGTGTTTTTAAGGTTATGTGATAGCATTTTGCTTTAAATTTCAGAAAATAGAAATTTTTTATAAAAACACTAATGCTAAGCATTGCGTTAGGGTAGAAATTTTGCTAAGTGGGAGGTTCTCATTTGTTTTTGTTTTTTTTTTCTAGTTGCTAAGCGTATAAAATTTGAAAAACTTTTCATTCCGAACCATAAAGAAATTTGTGCGCATCGGTTTGTGAATGCGGGCAAAGTTAAGAAAAAATTTCCTAAAAAGGTTTTTTCTTGTTTTGTTCCAATTTTTTTTTTTTTTTTATTTTAAATTTGACCAATCACTCAGAGAGTGTTCACCTACACGCATAAAACGGTGATGGTCACCGGGTGGAAAAGGAAGGGATAAGAAGTGGTCATAACATAGTGGGCTTTTTGTGCCCGATCAGTCGTCTATTTACCCACTTGGTAGTCATGACTCTTCTTCACTCGGCTATGCAGTTTGTTCTTGTTCTTAGATTTTGTCATTGAAACTCATCGCTGTAAGATGGCGTTCTAAATGGCATCACCATCACAGTTCTTGTAGTAAACATGAAAATATTAAGTTACTGTACTGTAAGTATTCTGGAAATATGATATCGTAGAAAGACTATAATAAAAATCTCAAGTTTTTTTCATTTCCATGGGACCAATCATTCCCGGTATGCCCCCTAGTTGAGCACCGTGGTGGTGGTCAAAAAGATGTGAAAGAAGAGGAGGAAAAAAATAAATGGGGAGGGGGTGTATGCTTAGCCCAGTGAATAACTGCTCCCACCAAGCGGTCAACTGTTATGATTTTACTGACTGAGCACTTGTTACAGTTACGACAAAAGTAGACTCTACCGTAAATGAGGTTTGAACCGCGAACATTAAGTTGGTAGTCGCAATTCTTATCAACTCGACTACTCAAGCGGATAAGTTGTTGTGCAAAGAGCTTGTGAATGTAAAATAAAAGCTTAACGATCCTTGGACTCGCCGATACGATTGGAAAATCAATGGTTTTTGCTATTGCTTGATAGTTTCGTATTCTTAGGAACATAGACATTTTAGTTGCACTAATTTGCGCGGGATGGAGGGACTGTATTCACCCCATGGGGAGAAATTTTCTGTCTCCGATATGTAGATTTCATAAAAAATAGTATCATACTGATGGGAAAAATCAATCTAATGCAAAGAAACGGCCAACATTTTTATGTCTTTTATGTCTGTACTCTCCTATGTATGCATTCGCCTTAAATAGGATGGGTATCGAAGATTTGCCCTAAGACGCCTTAAGATATAATAAATTCATCATTACTCTGTTCTTAAATACATTTTTATTTTGCTTTTGAAAATTCTTCAATAATTCATTTGGCTACGTTGTCTGCCAAAACAATAGTTGGTTTATCTTCTTTGGTTGGCAATTATTTCTATACACAAATAAGTTTTCTTAACGCATTGTTTATATTAATAAATATAATAAATAATTTATTCATTTTATTGTATATACTTTTGTTTATTTACTTATTTTATTTTATTTTCATTTTTTTTTTCTCCTTTTTTTATTTACTTTGTTGGTATATAAAAAAAAAAAAAAAAAAAATAAAAATAAAACTTTAGTTTTTTCTGAGGTGTTCAAAACATTTATAGGTACTCGAGTTATTTGTTTTTCTTTTTTTTTTTTTTTTCATTATGATTTTTCATACTTTATAGGCGCATCTAGAATGACGAGCATTTACACATATATATGTATATACTAAGATGTATATGTATAAAGTGTTTGAATGTGTTCGGCATATACTGATTTTTACAATGACTTTGAAAAAAAAAATTTTTTTAATTTTTTTTTTTTTTTGGTATTTATGTGTTAATTTTTATTAACAACTACAAAAAATTACTGAATGACTGATTCGGGGAGAGAACTTTACAAGTACTCTTAGTAAAAAAAAAAAAATGAAAATAAATTAAAATTAAAACTAAAAATAAAATTTTTTATAAAAGAAAACAAATTCAAAAAAAAAAATTCTCAAAACACACACTTAATATCCTTGCTGAACACAGTCTATCTCTGTATATGAATTAAATGAAATTCTAAACTTACTTATGGCAAATAATTTTTGTACATTTACAGTAGTCTCCTTAATAACTAGATCATAATCTATCTATTACATTATTATTTATATATGCATGTAAGTGTGTGTGGGCGGGTGGGTTTGTGAATGTGTATATGTATAGGTATGGATGGGTATATATTTCTAAACAAAAATTCATATCACATCATGTACTGAAACCTTCAGTTTTATTATTTCTTACTACCTTTTCTCCAAAGAAGAAGGAGAGAGCGAGAGACAAAGAAAGAGAAAGAGATAGAGAGAGAGAGACTGTGTTTCTATGATTTTTCGAGTCTCTTTAAATACATAAGAACTTATGTTTTTAATTATTTATTTTGTCGACTATTTCTGTATGTGTTTGCATGTGTCTGTGTGTGTGTGTGTGTGTGTGTGTGCGTAGTGTAAGTTTGTCACTGAAAAGCATTCTAAAAGCATTTACTTTCATTTTCACTATACAATACTTAAACAATTAAAAACTTAAAGTTATACTTCCGTTGGTCCATCAGCATCTAAAATGGTGACCTGGGTAGTAGTTAAATGGTTCGTACAATTGCTATGTTGTTTACGTGAACTTTTAAAAAACAATTTATACAATTTGTCTTTAACGGGCAATTTACTACTACTAGTAATGTTGTTGTGGTTGTTGCTTTGATGTAGTGGCACTTGTTCAATTATTGTTATACCTCTTTGTAAAACCGGACGTGTTCTGCCCGACTGCTGTTGTTGCTGTTGCTGTTGCTGTTGCTGTTGGTGTAGTGAATTTTGTCTTTGTTCAGTCTCATCTTCCGTAGTATTCTGGTGTTCTAGACTGTAAGCGTTTTTCGTTAAACCAAAATTAATAATTGTACTACAACTGCTGTTCTGCCTTAGATTTCCTATAGTAATGTTGTTATTGTTGTTATTATTATTATTATTATGATTATTATTATTGTGATTCAATATCGAACATGTACCGGCACCATTGCTAATCACTGAACTCTGAGGTGTGAGAAAGCGTGCTGACGTCGTCGAATATGTAGAAATTTTACTACTATTACGCTTAAGATTTGTAGTATATTTGTGAGTGTTATTGCTACGGCAACTATTACTGTTTTGTCGTTGCATTTGTTTTTCACCGCAAACACCATCCAAATGCATAAATCTTTTAACACCACGCCTTACGCGTTTATTGCGGTAGGCGAAAATGAAAGGCGAACTCATATTCGCTAAGAGAATCATGAAGATCGCCAACTGTGAAGATGCCTCGAAATTTGCTGACGGTACTCTACTCTGCAGTAATACTAGGAAACCGTAAGGCAGATACGAGACGAGGAACATTATAACCACTAAGATGCTTATACGGGCCGCCCTTGACTCTTCGCGATATTTGAAGAGTGAGGAGGCGTTCGAGAGGCGATGCCTCAACGAAGACATATAACTAATGGCTTTTGGTGAAGCCTGTATGGTAGGTATTTGCAACGATTGATGATGATGAAGGTGATGTTGCTGTTGTTGTTGTTGTTGTTGATGATGTTGATGTTGCTGCTGCTGCTGCTGCTGCTGCTGATGATGATGGTGATAATGAGGATGGGTTATTCGAGTGCTGACATTAGTTTGCTGGAATGTATGCTTGCCCAGTGAATGCACGCTTGGCAAATTCTGCGGTAAATGTCGCCCGAGTAAATGAGGCGAATATATTTCCTCTTCGTCGAGTTGAGGCAATGTACCAGTACGCTGCAAATTCGGCGACGAATGCACTTGACGTATTCCTGGTAAGTGATGATTATCGCAAAAGTCTTGTGAAGTTGTATCTAGTAATTCTAATTGACGTGCCGAGTAATTACGTTTAATCTCACCGCTGGCCGTTTGCAGTGTTAGTATAATGTGTTGTGTGTGACGTTGTTCATTGCTTGGTTTACCGTCCGATAATGCATCGTTCTCGTCCGATTGTCCATCATCGGATATTGGTGGCAGTAACACCTTGGCAGCGGAATCACGTCTATGACAGGCGGGCGATGTACGCTTTGGCAGATCAATTTGCATTTGCAGGCCTCCTCCATGTGAAGAATTCGATGAAATTGAATTGCGATGCATGCATAAGCTGTTCGTATATTGTTGCGTTACCGCTTGATGGGCATGAGTGAGATTTAGAGCACTTTGCAGTAAAGGCGATGAACCATTTTGACGCATACGTAAACCATTGCCACGAGCCTCGCTGAATATACGCCAATACATACCACAAACGAATCCAAATGGCAGGAGTATAATGATGACAAAATAAAGACAAGAAAAAATCATACTAAAGATGTTATTGGTTGAGCTGAGACTGAAGAAGGTGGCAGTTTCCATAATGAAACGTTTATGCTTATTGACCACAGTATCGGATTCAAAGTCGATTTCACGGAAGGCCGATAACGCACCGAACACCAAACCCATCAGCCAAGTTAAAGCGATCAGAATCCAGGATTTCAAACCCGAAATACGACTATGATAACGCAAAGGATCAGTAATAGCACACCAAGTATCTCCCACTACTAATAAAACACCCATCGCACCTAAAGCAGCTGCCATATCAATTGACCAGGGACGCATGCTTAACTGCGGCAAATAGAGATGTTTTTTATGATGATTTTTGACAACTTTAAGCAAATCATCGGTACTCTTCTCCTCGATCTCAGTAATAACTAAAGTCTCACCACTCTCATCAATAGTAACTTCATGACAATAGGTAGCATTACACTTATAAATAGTTTCAATAGTGTGCTCCGCTTTCTCCTCATCTCCTCCATCGTCAGTTGCCACCAAGAATTCGGTAACATTGCTATACTGCAGTATGATGCCCTCCTGTTGTACCACTTTACCATTATGACGTATAACGATTTGATGATTACCTGGCTTCGAATAGAACTCGATACTGTCATCGCTTAAAATCGATGATGCCGATGATGATAAAAAACTGAAAGCAGACTCACTGGAACCGGTTGAATTTTGATGACCATCTATACCGTTGCCACTTAAAAATAGCGTAGGCGCTAAGATAATACATCCCACGAGATTAATGATGAGCAAATTGATGGTGAAACGATTGGCCGTTGTACGTAGACCGGGTGTCACCCAGAAAGCAGCCAAAGCCAAAAAATTAATTAAAAACGATATTAGGAGCACAGCAAATATTAAAAAGTCTATGGCCATTATTAAGCATAATATGCGTTTATGTTTAAATAAATGCTTTGGTTTAGTTTAGTTTTAGTTTGAATTTAGTTTTTGGCTTTTTGGTTTAGTTTTCCAAATCGAGTTTGTATGTTTCTCTTTATGGTTAACATTTGAAACTTTGCAGTTACTAACTATATTTTGTTTTCTCTTTTTTTTNCAAGGATGTATTGAGTATGTGCGGATGTGTGAAGCACCCAGAAGGACTTGAGATAGACTCACCTTTTATTACACCGATTGATTCACAGTCACTTTTTGATTCAATCTAAGTTTGTATGTCCAGCTATCCGTCCGTTCGTCCGTCCATTTTGTTTTCTTTTGCTTAAATTGCAGATCGTAATTTTTGAGATACTTTGTTGAAATATGGTTCACTGACATTTTTTAGCCCAAGTATGAACTGGTTCAAATCAGAGCACTTTTTGAGACCCCTTCCCAGATAATACCTTCTTTTAAAAAGACGTAATATGAGTATGTAATGGTGGATCAAATCTCTCTATGGTATTTTCACTTGTTTTAAGCTGCTACAGTGATGCCACGCTTTAATTTGTGAAGTAGGAAAAGTCGAAAGAAGGCAGGCATCGTAAGGTTAAAAAAAGCCAACTGCAAAATTTACCATTAGGCCAAGCTTTACCACCACTAGTTTCCCTTTCATAACAACTTCTTCGCATGAATTATGTCAGAGTTTTTTGCTCTCGCATCATTTCTGACCCCTTCCACGCTTCTTTGGCAATCTTTGTATATCCTCTATAATAATGACGTCAAAAAACAAAAAAATATTTTTTCGCCTTGAACTTTACATTAATGCGTCTGTTAATAGTCAATACATCGATGACTTTATTATATAATAGCGATAATTAAATGCAAATTTTTAGATCTTAATCGAGCCCTTCCGTCCACTCATTGCTCAGCTCAGTAAACAATTAATTGAGTATTTACAACTCTTAGGTATTACATCATTTAGAACCGTTTATGTTCCGTTATTATTGCGTTCAACTTTTACCCGACAAACATTTAAGTGTTAAAAAATATATTTAATAGATGTTTTTCTTGTTTCTGTTTTTTTTTTTTTTTTGCAAAATCATTAAATAAATTGCTAATAACTACAATTAAANGAAAAAGAAAAGTCTTTTAATGAAAACAAATGTTTTTTCTTTTCTTTATTTTATGCTTTTTTGTGTATACAAAATTTTGTTACAACACTTAAGTCTCTTTTACTTTGTTTTCTTGGCCGGATTCTGTTTAAGAAATTGTTACATAGCTTTTCACTTTTTTTGTTTTTGTTTTACTTTAGTGTAACTACTTGAGAGTTCTCAGCTCCGGCTTCTTCTTGTGTTTTATAACAATTTTTTTTTTTTTTTTTTGCTTTATTTTATTTACGAAGTTGCTTTAAAACTCACTTAATTTGTGGTTTATTAATTTATTGAAACATTTTTTATAGATCAGTTCGTACATATATATGTTAAGGATGTGTATTTTGCTTTTATTTATTTATTTATTTTTTTTTTCTTGATGTTACATTTAAACGCTTAAGTTATTCATTAATCAAACATATTTTACAAATCAACTAAAAGTATTTTCCACACGAACTTTGAATTGTTTTTTTTTTTTTTTTTTTTCGTTGCAATCGATTATTGAAAATGAATTTTTTTAAAAAAAAAAGAAAAAAAACAAAAATCAGCTAAATTAGAAAATCGCGCCAATTTTGCTTTAATTTTTTCTCCCTTACAAACCGTACGATTAAGCGTTTCAAGCACAACTGATTGTTGGAGCATTAGCAAACGATCTTTTTCTGTAAATGCGCTCGCAATACTCGCGCACCGATTCGCAAGCTAAGTGCGATCATATATAACTTCAAGTGCGTTTATAGCAATGATTTGCTGTGTTGTGTGTATTGTTTTTTTTTTTTCTTTTTTTTGCTTTTCTTTACTTTTTAGATTCGCGTATTACGAAAAGCTCTCATGTCACACACCCACCAATGACGCTGATTTGCTTGGTAAGTTTCGTTCGTTTCTGGTTCTCATCTAATAATTTCTTGGGAGAATTTTTTTTTTTGTCTGCCAGAGAGTTGAAAAATCAGTGCGCTTTGCTTGCATTAAGTAAGCACCATATACTCGTAAAAAAGTTCCCACGCTTAGTCTTTTAATAGTTTTGATGTTTCGGTGTGTGTTTATGTGTGTTTCCGAGGATCAAAGCGTTATCCATATGAAATAATATTAAAAATAGTGTAACCAAAGTTTATAAATGATTTAAATTTCCGCGCGCGCGAAAGAGAGAGAGAGAGGAGAGAGAGCGAGAGAGAGAGAGAGAGTACAAGAGATGCTCTCTCTTTATCTTTCTCTTGCTTTGGCTTTTTTTGTTTATTATTTTATTTTATTTTATTTTTTTTGCTTTCGTTTTGTTTTGTGTGTGTTTTGCCAGCTTTGGCTGTGTGTAATTCCCCCGGCAGCTAGCTATGCGTGCTTTTTATCTATTTTAATTCGCACACATATCATTTTTTTTTTTATTAACGATTCTCATCATCATCATCATAGTTTTCACCATGTCTGACTGACTTTATATATAGTGTGTAAGTAAGTGTTTTTTTTTTTTTTTTGTATCTTTTGCTTTTGCTTCTTCTATTCAATGGCTAACCACCACTTGTATAACCGCATATAGTTCCGCTTTTATGATTTTTTTTCTTATTTTGTATGATGATGAATAGGAAAGCAATAGTTTAACGTAATAGTTAAGTTAAAGCCTTTTCAATGCGCCTTAAGCATCTTCTAAGCCATTAATCGTGTCTAGACATTTCAATGCAGATAACGTCGCAAGGCAAGGGTTTTCCTTCAGCTGCAATGGAAAGATGAAAAAAAAGAAGAAGAATGTAATTTTCATTTTGATATTCTTAGTATTATGGAATATTATTGCTTTGATTATAAACTTATTATTAACTTGTTTATATGCATACATTTGTTAAGAAGGTATTTTGTAACAGTTATGGAAAAGTTTCCACACGTTTAGTTTACCACCCTATGAATCATTAACAACTAAATTGTTAAAGAGCAAAACAGATATTTCTTTTATTGCAAGAATCAGTGTGCATGTATATGTGTATGTGTGTTTGTTTGTTTGTGCGTATATTTATATATATATATATATACATGTACTTATATATGTTTACACTTGAGTTTATCTTTGAAAGTTATGCAGGCATTTTTGTCAAGTTTATCAAGCAGGTGAGATACGCTTTACTAGCGGAAAAAAATGCAAGAAATTGTGTTCGGTTTAGAACGAATTCTTTCACACTCAATGAGCGCTTATAAATTCGCTAAGTGAAATAAAGCTCTTTGTTAGCTTTAGTAAGTAGTTATTAACAAGTTATGTAAGGTTAAGCATTCATTTAACATAACTGCAACATAGTACTGCAAGTAAATAACATATGCAAGCAAATGTTTGATAACATAACATATGCATGGACCTAGAAAAATGAACAAAAAGATTGCTGCTCAAGCAAGCTTAAAAGGCATTGCTTGCTCTCCTCTGCTGTAATGAGGTTAAATCTATGGAAAGATTTATTTGAATTTAAAACTCAATCAAAAGAGTATTGAAAAAAAAAAAATATTAGTCACAATATTAACGGCGGAGTAGATTAACATAATAAAATCGTTAAGCACGTTAAGTTGTAAGCCCTTTAACCAAGATCTTATACAGGTTGGATGAATTGAATAATAAATTTTAAATCCTGGACAGATGGACAGATTAATAAAATCATTTTCTGGTGTAAACATTAAGTTAAGCTTTCGTATCCGCTGAATAGAATTTCAATAAACGGACCTAAGCATCATTTTGGAATTTTTAAACTTGAACTTCAGTTATTAAAGTTAAACCAATCAAAATTTTTTATTATTCAGACAGAAAAATGATTAAAACTAAATCGATTCCCCTGCCAATGCTAAGCAATAATGTATGAAACTAGTTAGAAGTTTTCGAGATGTAAACAATCGTTTGACAAACTTAACATACCTTCCATCTTGTGTGTATTAAAGATTGAAATACATATAAAAAAAAATTTTCCAGAATTTTAAATAACAGTGAGAGATAAGCACAGAATCGCTTTCTTAGATTATCAAGCAGCCAGTAGAGCAATTTGCATAAATAGGTAAAAACAAAACCTAAATAAGTTTAATTATACTTTAATTTTATATTTTGTAGACTTTTAATAAAAAAAAAAAAATTCCTATAAATATATTAAGGACTCGAACAATAACAAATCGGTTGACCCCAAATTTTAACCTTAAAGTAAATTTCACGGTAACAAAACCGCAAGTCCACCTTAACCTCGTATAAAATCAATTCCATTTTTTTTTTTTTCTTTCTCTCCATTTTTATATTTAATAATATAATAAAATATGATTTTAATGAGTTAAAACTATGAATGAATGAAAGTTGAAAATGTTAATCTTGAATTCTAGTAATTAGATATTAACAAATAATTGAGAGAATGAAGTAACAAAAATCATAAATTAACGAATAAATGAAAATAAAAATAGAAATAAAAAAAAAAAATAAAGTGAAAATTAATAAATTAATTGACTAATTTATTAAACAATTAATTAGATTTCATTCATGAGTAAATTGATTTAAAGTGAAAAGCAATGAGAGGCGAATTCCTTTATATTCAATCACTAACTTCAACACATACATTAGTTTATTTATCGTTCTGCCTTAAGTTAATCGTAAACATATATAACATTCTACGCACACTTGACTTTATCAACTGTTTGGTTAATTAATTCGTTTTAATTAATTATTACTTAATATTTTGTTACATTCTCAGCCTAGTTTCCGGCTAATTTTATTGAAAAAAAAATTTCAAAAAAGTTTCATTTGTAAGTGAACCTAATCAGCCCACTAAAAGGGTACATGTTTAAGATCGAATTGTAAGTAACTTCCGATGCTCGTAGGTAGAATCTATTATTCGTATTTACCCAGTATAAGGCAACGAAACAAACATGTTTTTGTTTTCACTATATAGATGAGGATTCAGTTAGTCTGCTGTCAATTGTTGTATGTGGTGCAGGTAGCATTCAACTGTTTTGAAGGTTAAGAAATGTAATGCTTTGAGAATTTAAACAAAGTAATAGCGCTAAGGTGACAGCTGGAAAAATATGCAGCTTATCCACTAAAGCGCTGATAACTGATTGGGCAGCTAGAATTTGAAGCTTTGAAAAATTCCGTTCTGAAGGTTTCGACCTTAAAAGACGAGCCGGTACGTCTTTCCAACTTTGACGACAAACTTTTAAAGGCAATATTAAGGCAAAATTCCACGTCAGTCAAGAACAGGTATAGCAAAAATAGGGAAATAGAATGAATAGAATGAAATAAAGAAAACAGAATGAAAGAGTGAATAGAATAAAATAAATGTCTGATAAAAAAAAAGTGGAAGTTACTTATGACTCGGCCTAATAATTCTCATAACTTTTAATAGTGTTTTACGAAACACAAAAGCACAAAAGGTCTGTTTTCGTTATTTACAATTTATCCTAAAAAGCAAAGCAGACAATACTTTAATTACGACAGGGATGTAGTCGCAGATATTAATGTGGTGCACAAACCCCACACAGCGGCCACACCTTATTTCTTCCCTTACCTGGTTCC
>KK502541.1:151682-161908 GCA_000688735.1 Glossina austeni | reverse complement strand
TCACAGTATTCCCTCCCCTCCCCCAACTACATATTGTTATTGTATAGATAACTGTCTGTCAAAATTAGAATTTTAAAAAGAAATTTGTTTTTTTTTTTTTTTTGGATTCGTGCTACAAAAAATTCGTAGTAAAAAAGTATATTTACTCTCCTTGTTAAATCATGTTATCTCAAAATCGTGTAAAAAAAGAATGTGTAAAAAACGATTTGGGTGTATACCTATACCTGTAGATATATATTTGCTATGGAGTGATTCTCTAGTATTAAAAGACTGCGGTTATCTTAATGTGTAGACTTCCCAGAAAGAGAAACACTGATGAACACTGAATGATTACTCTATTGACTTCTTTTAACGGTAAGGGGAAACGGGGTTTTTCTGCGAATAGTACCCCATCTGCACCGAAGTGAACATGATTTTGATGTACGTTATTTTCATATTTACTGTTCGGTTAATGGATTTATTGTACAGTTTTTCATATCGCTTAGTAATTTGAAAAGATTATTGGAGGGAAGATGATTCGCCAAGAACAAGATATTGTTTAGGTTAAGTCACAAGACGCATCGCAAATAGTTCTCCTTAGCTGAAGTAAGCAACTTTTTGATTTGTGCATTGGACTTGAAAAAGCTTAATCTGAACTGACAGCCTGTAATAGATTTGGATACCGAGATGCTTGCCGTGATAACTTGACGTAATGTTAGTTTTTTAGTTAAATAGATTTCTTTCAAAGTCTTTAATGGAGGCCTTGCGTTGTTCTTAGGTGTATATGTAAAAACCAAAAAAAACTCAGCTTAACGATGAAATACAAAGAAGTAAGAGATTAAAAATCGTTTTTTTTCTCCGAACACTTGCTCCTTAGCGTATTCGTAACTTGTAAATATCTAAAGGAAAGCCCGACAAGTATTAATAAGTATAACAAGTTAATTGAGTTTGAAGCAAACGTTTACATCAAAGTAGAAGAAAAAAGTTTTATAAATAACATGATTAACTCTACACGAAGGATTGCCGTTTCCGGCATTTTTCCCATTAAGTTTTTCCCTGCTTTTATAATACTTTCTACAAACAAAATAAAAAGAATTTTATGAACACATTGGCGTGGAGAAAGACTAAGAGGAAAAGGAGAGCTCAAACGCTCTTTTTTCCGATTAAAACAAATATTTTATAAAACTTAAATTTTCAGTTTTGAAGAGATATTATAAAAATAATCAGTGGTTTTATTGAGGAAAATCGTCAGCTTATTGAGCTTAAACCTGCAATTCGATGATTTTAAAAATAAATTTAATATCAATTCTGAAAGACGTTTAGTTCCACACTTCCCTTGCACTTGTTAACGTAGTTCGGCATCTATGACTTTTAAGCTAATAATGAATTTTATGCTCATGCTTTTTGTGTGTATAGTAGAGGCTTTCGGCAGTCGACTTAAGTTTTTTTTAATAATATTTCATGCTTTTTTCCTTCATGCCTTCCTGTGTCGTGTGCGATGAATCTGCGCTTTTGAAAATTATACCGGCTTAGTAATGTTACTTAAAATTTTTTATCTCACATTTGTTCGAACACAATTTGTAGCATCAGCAACTTTATATACACAAGCAGAGTTTATTAGTTTAGTAGAGTGACGAAACACATATGATCGGGGAATTCCCTCAAGAGATGCATATGTAAGCAAAAATTCAGTCTCTCTCTATCTCTCTGTCTTTCTCTTCCCATATCCGTCTCGTTGTGTTTTTATATGCATAAAAACTTGTGCATATGAGTTTTATTTCAGTTATTTATGTAGCGTTTAGTCATCTGCTGCATGCATATGCAAACGCAATTCACATGTTTACACTTTCGCAGAGTTAAAGTTCAAGACAACAAGCAATTGCTGCGGACTTTGTAATCCCAAATGTCGTTAAAAAACGACGTACATAAGTGTAAACTAAGGTTATAGTTTTTTAATGGCAACACAAAAATCTAGAAATTTAAAGAAACTTAAAAGACAAAAACAAAAATCAAATGTAATTTAATGGAATTTTCTATGAAAAGTTTTGAATTAACTTAAAATTGATCAATAAATTTGAATTAACCCTTAAAAAAAAAAGAAAAAAAAAAACATTTTTACATTATTCGAAAAGGGGCCTAAAGGTGAAATTAAAAAAGAAAAATTTAAGAACAGCTGTGCTTAGAAATCGAAGCAGCTTTCCAGGTAGTAACGTTATAAGTGAAACCTGTTTTGTACGAAAATGACTGACTCTACTACAGTTGCGATAATTGATTGGATGTAACCGTGCAGAGAGGTTTAAATTTTTCCATATCACTATTTTCAGATTCAAGACCAAGTGAATGGTTTTTAGAATATGATCCACAATTAATCGAAAACTGAAAATAAAAATTTGAACGCCTAATATTGAAGGTTTATAAGGCATAAGTAGATCTTTGATCAACCTAGAGATCAACCTAGAGTTGAGTGATGATCAGTCTTACTAAGAACAAATATCCTTCAAAATTTTAAATTAAAAAATTAGTCGGTTGTTCATTTTCATGCTCATGTCAGGGAATATATTGAGTTTCTCATATGTCTGTAGGCGATGGAAACATGCAAAAGCGGGTCAATAGAACTCTGCTCATATGATCATTTGACAAATCAAGACAAAAGGGGAAGTTGACCTTAAGATTTTCGCATCAGGCCAAGTTCAAAAATTGGCTAAATCGACAATTCCTCCCACCGCGCAAGTATGAAAAAATTGCAAGAAAAGGAATTATTTTGGCCAATAGATCCTTTGGAGCTTTGCCGTCCACCTTCTTTATTATTGTATTCTTCGAATATATAAAAATTAAGAAACATTTTTCATATAGGGATGCCTTTCAGTTTACCTATCGCTACTGCCCATTTTTATATGTACCACCGGATGTTTTGCGATATACTCATTTTCTCAGGACGTTTGCAACACCTAAGAGAAAACTTTATAAGATATATGTGGTAAGATATTCTTGATCAATTTCAAATGCTAAACTGATCAAGACATGTCTGTTCGTACATCCGCATTGCGTTTTTCCGACCGTCTGTCCGTAAGTTCGTCTATGGTAGACAATATCCCGCTCAGACATCGTGTTCAAATTTTGTAAAAGTATAGAGATTTATTGCACGATGAAGGGACACGTGTACAGCACAGCATAAACTAAGAACGACTCTGCTACCAAAGCCAAGAAAATGTTCTATAATCGGAAACAACGATATAAAAGAATACAACTTTCTTACTTGCTTTATAGCGTTCTAGGAAAATATTACACTAAATTTTTCATCAGTGTAGATGGCAGTCATACTTATTACGCGTTTCTTTGCCCATAATTCCTGCGCTTTTTGCTACAAAATCCAAAGATGATCCTAGAAAGTAAAGGCGGAACAAAAGGTGAATGTGCTGGCCCTGAACGGATTTCTTCTGCTCATGAGAACTAGATTTTTTCATCATTTGTATTCAATATCGATTGAATCTCAAGCAATTCTTTTCTTCTTTTGTTCTTCGGACAGCACACTGTGTACCCACTTTTCGTTTTGTTTACTTACAAGCTTCTGTACAAGAGTACAAACAAAATTGTTGTGAAAAAACGAAACCATCTCAGCTGGGCGCGTATCAGGCGCGTTTGTGATTTCATCTATATTTGCACGAAATTTCAAATCAACAACTACTGATTGTAAATGACAGTTTTAGCTTTTTTAAGAGAGCTTGTTGACAGATAACATACATTCGCAAATATTTATTTGAAACTCGATTCAATTTTCTCCCTCAATTTTCCCAAACATCCGCTTTTAAACAATGTATAACATCAACGTGAATTAGTCGGCGGGTAGAAGGACAGACGGACAGATGGTCGTAGTTAATTCGATCGATTTATGTACATTGTGGTTTATACATATGCTTTGCAGATTCCCTAGTCCAGTCCAGTCTTAACATGCCTCCCCCTTTGGAGGTTGATGTAAAAATTCTACAGCTGAGTATGCTGTACGTGTGTCCTGTGTAATGTTTTCATATAAGCACTTCCCGCAGCTTTTATGAACTGTTTTTATCTTTCGAGCATATATTCGTTTATGTATTGTACGTTATGTATATATGTATGTATATGTACGTAAGCTATTTTCCGCTATAAGTTACTGAAGAATTCTCTTTGTATGAGAGCAAAAAAAAAAAAAAAAACAGAACGTAAATGGCAAATAAAGAAAGATTTGATTCAAGTTCGCATTTAATTTCTTTCTCGCTATATACGTACGTCAATAACAAGTGTTAGGGACAGCTTATAACATTTATGTTGTGGTAAATTATTTGCTTTCCTTTTACTTAGAATATCTTTATATGTAAATTTTTCTATTTCCCAGTTATTTACTTTCTTTTTAATCGCTTGTCATGGACGCGATTAATATGACGACAAGAAAACATGAAACCAAATATCATTTAAACCACACTTTTGCATAAGTCATGCAGGAGAGAGTCATGCATTAGAGGTCGTATTTATTTATTATTAATAATAACTTCTCTATAGCCCAGAGGGTAAAGTAATTTAAAAAATTTAATATCTTAGTGATTGTAATAAAAATTTTATTATTTATTTCTAATTTCAATATGTAAACATAACGCATTGATTTATTCGACCTTCAATTTGCGCTTTATTTGAAATTCTTGAACAGTTCGAGCTATAGAATGAATTTTGAAATTTTGCTCTCAAAGGTTTTGAAAGGGAAAATAAAACAAAATGGAGTCCATAACAGAGAGAAGGTGAATGTGTTAAAATTTTTTTTTTTTTTTTTAATTACAAAGAATAGCAAGAAGAAATTCGATAAAAATATTCGTTAATTAACTAATTAACTCCGTCGCTGCCAACTGTCAGTTACCTATGACACAACTGTTTCTTACCACCACAGTCCGACGTCAGTTATATGTGACAGATATTTTTCGACTATTTATTAAGGCAACCGTATAGTGTATTGTACAAATGGGCTTCAACGTTTTTGCTTTTATCTATAACCGAGACTCACACATATATGTGTCAACTGAAAAGGGCATTTATTTTAATATTCTCTGAATACACGTACACACAGAACCAAATCTATTCCAATTGATGTCATGTAACCATGAAAAATTCTTGATCTGTGAAGAATGTTTTTCCCAAGCGACCCTGCTAACGAATTATTTCATTTTTTCGTTGGAATAGGGTGTAGTAACGACAAGAAAACTATTTTATATATATGTATATATATATATATATATATATATATATATCATATATATATATATGACAAGAAAGCATTTTTTTTTTCATTTAAAAGCAATTCCAAGAACAAAAAATCTTAGTTTACCTCCATCAAGGCAACCGTTGAATAGATGTAAGACTGACAGCGACTGTTTTCACTGCTTCTGGTAAGCAATTAAAACTTTCGCAGTATTGCTTATGAATTCAATTATGGAATTTGTTTATTTTCTTGGCTTTTTCTCCATCACTTCACAAAATGTAAGGTCTCATGTGTGCCATCCTGCCTTTGATAGTCACATCAAATCGATGCAAGATATTGTGAAGAGCAATATTTGGGCCAGAGATTGTAAATTAGTTAAAAAGTATATTTATTTGTAATAAAAGTTTACATCAAGATACGAATTTTCAAAACGGCCTACTGAAGAACTTTTACAACTTTTTTAGTATCTTTAAATGAACGTTGTCTAAAGAAATACCTTTACACTTTATATTAAAAAAGAAGTAAAAACACTATAGTGGGACATGGCCCACCATTAAATACCCTACATTACTCTACAGATATTTATATAACGAATTTTTGAAACGGGCGTTATATAGAAAGCGGTCGAAAAACAAATCCGATCCGAACCATTTTCAATAGCGTTCGTCTTTGCGCCAGGACACTTCAAAGTACAAAATTACGTCAAAATATCTCAAAGATTGCCAACTGAACAGAACAAAAAATCGACGGAGAGAGAGACAGAAAGATAGATAAGCGTAGATTGATTCGAAACCCAGCGGTATACTAGAAGATTGGGTTAACTTGAGTTTGTTTGGGTGTTGCATACATCCGCACCAGCTTAATATGGCTGGATGTGTGTAGCTTTATCGATTTTTTCCTTTTTTTTCCATTCAAACTTGCACCAAAATAGGCATAGGCTGCAAAGTTGCTTTAATTGAAGTTTCCTCACGATTCCTATATAACTAATCTTTTAAAATTTTTCTTAAATAATTTTTCTCCTAGCACTTAAGGAATGCTTAGTATGCTTAATATTAGATGTTATTATTCTGTTCCCTTTCCTTCTAACACAAAAAAAATTTAGAAAAAACCTTGTTTTTTAGGTTACGGCAGTTGTCTTATTCCTTGCAAGATCAGCAATTCAAGTTCGTATTAAGTACAGGGACCATTAAATTTTGGTAGCAAAGCAATATAAACGTTGGTTGCAACACTTTTAGACCCCACTACCGCCGTTTGTGGTACAAGGGAATATTAAATTTGTGCGAATGTATGCAACACAAAGAAGAACTTAAGATACACCCAACTTTTGCTATGCCGATCGATTCAGAATCACTTTCTAGACTTTTCTGTCCATCTGTCTGTCTTGTTTTATTTCGTTTGACCAACCGACGACAATTTTTGAGATATTTTAATGAAATTTGGTACGCTGACGTGCTCGGACCCAAGGGCGGATACTATTGAAAATGGCTCGGATCCGACCGAAATTATGTTTTTACTCGTTTATTTAGGTTTTCCTTTTTTAAGGAGCAGCCTTTAGAAATTTTCATTTTCATGTTTATAGCCATTTTGTGATGGATTCATCAATTTAGGCAATTTTCTAACTAAATCTTACAAGAGTAATGAAAAAAGCTAAGAATACTTCTTAAGGACTGACGGATAGACAAGGCTTAATTGATTCCGTCCTTCGCACCTAATTAAAAGTTGATATGTTATGCGGTCTCCTATGTATAATTTCCAGCATCGCTAGCTTTTGGCGACTTGGACGACAACTATTAGTAGCTTATGTTTAAAATAATCATAAGGAAACAAAATATTCTTTTCTCAACTGTTGTGTCGTGTTGTGAATCATAATAGATCCGATAATGCGACCATTACACAATCGCGAATGCAGTAAAAGTTAATGTTAAGAAATTTACTTAAAAAAAAAAGAAAGAATTTATTTCTTTTGCAAATCAGTGTTTTTTGCTTACGTCATATTTGGTAGAACGTGTCTGACAAACCGATAATAAAAATTTTTATTACGAAGAAATAAAGTTTATTGTATAATTTAGTGCCGTAAACACTGTTTACGATAACCCAAATTTCAAATATAATTAAATTGCTAAAAAATTAATTACACCTTTTTTTTTTCTTGTATCAAATAAAAATTAAATAAAGAAAAAATACTTTAGTTTTCCATATGATTAAAATTCATTATCGTATATATGTTACAATTATTATAACTTGTAAACATATGTAATAATTCCTCGTTTCACACATTTCGCGAAACAAAAATGATATCATTTTACTAAAGTTTACTATTTTGCTCAACTCTCGTCTTACAACAACGAGAGTTCATTGCTCGTTTATAAGGGAAAAATATATATTAACGTCATTTGAGGATCATTGAACTATAATTTATTTTTTCTCCAATTTTTTTTTCCTCTTCTTCTTCTTCTTCTTCTTTTTCTTTCGATTAGCTTATCGATTACAGTTTCGCTCAAATTTCATCCCTTGAGAAGCAAAAAAAAAAAAACCTACAAAAAAATTCTAGACAATATAATAAATAAATCAAGAGCTTGTATAAGCTTTAATAAGGCATACAGTAGACACCCACCATTCACGATTCGCAACAATTTCAATATCTCACAAACATAGCAAATAGTGTGAAAACATTTAGTTTTACCCGATTTTAATAAAAGTAAGTCAAGCCTGATTTGATTGGATTGATTTACTGGAGGGCGTTCGATATTGAGCCAGTGTCGTTGTATGAAAATATTCCATTCGTTTTTAACTGCCAGTGGAGGCATGTAAGCGCAAATTGCGTCTATGTGTAGCAACATAATAAAACTAAGTACACGAACCTGCTTTTGTGCTTTGAAAGACTTTAGAAATGAAGGGACATCAAGACGGATGGATTTAAGATGTCGATAATTGCGATCAATTTGAAGTCGTGGTCTATTCCTAAGGCTCCATTGTTGAGAAATTTTCTTTTAGCTCTCTTCTGCAAGAGTCTTGACAACGATTACATTCTTTGGAAGAGAAATATGCTAGACGTGCTCCAACACCATAACATTTACAGTTACCATCTGTAGATACTTCCATCTCAAGTTTCGAAAAGTTTTCGTGCCCATTAGATGTTTGTGAATCATTACTATTTTGCTGTATGCACGAATGGCTACAGACACTACTAGTGTCACGTATTGTTCACTTGGAAGAAGTTAACTTTGCGAACAACCTTTCAAAGAGTCCTACAGTGCGCTTGATTCTCTGAGTCCCTTGGATTTTTAAGTGCGGAGTTTCTCTCACGAAAAAGTTTTACTAGAGGGAATGACATAGTCTCGCAGGTCAGAGATATGCTTTTAACTTTGCCAAATAGTTTTTGGAGCAGTTTTTGATCAAATTCACAAAAAGGAACTGCTCGGTCTAAGAGAAGATTGCACCCTAAGGAAGCAGTTGATGTAAAAGTAAACAAAGACATTAGAAAAGCTTCATTGGATTCAATGATGCGTGCACGACAATTGCATTATATTGTCTCAGTGACTAACATCTCAAAGAAGTGTTACACCGAGTTCGCGCGCCCTAAATTATATGGTGACTGGATTTTATAGGGATTTAAAGCCCTTGCAGGCATTTCATTACAAGCTATAAAGTGTCAGAATAATTATCTTTAGCGATTAGTTTCGTTTTTTTTTTTTTTTTTTAAAGGGAGAGTCTATTCGGATGTACCTGAAAACATCAATCAAAAGGCGTAAGAGAAATATGTTAATATAACAGCCTCCTACAAACTGTACTTCCATTGTTTTTACATATACATGACCAATCATCCTGTGGATGTCCATCGATAAACAGAACATGACGACGATTGGGAAGAAGTTGTGACAATAGAAAGAGTTACGGACTTAGTGGAGTACTCCTCATAGCTACGACCAAGTGTAGTATAAGGAAATCACACTGAGGTCTGAACTCGTGAACACCGTCTAGTTACTTGTGACTCTTATCTACGTCTTATGCGGCAGCTCAATAAGAAATAATATTAAAAATGTTTTAGAGCGAGACAAGTCTTCAAGCAGTGCATTCTACTCTTTAAATATGCTTCTGAGAGAAGATATTATTGTGAACCTCGTCCAACATTTTAATGATCTCACAAAGTTACAAATAAAGGACTCAATTACGGACTCCTTTCATTAATAGTTCTCCGCAATAGTCTCCGCAAGCCATTTATTTTTGGCAGTATCATGAAAACGAGACCGTGCAATGGCAACGTTTTTACGTATATTTATTTATCCATTATGTCAAAAGGGGGTTAATTTAGCTTATTTCGTTTCCCTAAGTATCCAACAAAGAGGAGGTAACCTTGATGTTTTACAAATAGCTATTTAATTATATGTAATTTACAAACAGTTTATCTCATTGACTGTAAATTTGCTAAAAATATTTTAAATATCGTTTAGAATAAATAAAAAAAATTATAATTTTAATGGCAATACTAAAAATATCCTAAACTATCTTTTAATTAAGCATATAAATGGAAATTACAAAAAAAAAAAACAAAAAAAAAAATGTTAACATTTTTAAACAATTAAAACTCGAAGTGCACACTTTCACCATATGCCATAAATCCTTTAATCGATTTTTATTACAACAAAAAAGTGCAACGGAAATCGAAACCTTAAACGTTATGCGTTCCGTATGACCTCTTCAGTCATTCGTTCCCTTCTTCGCCTTCCAAATAAGCCTTATCTTGACAATATCACAAAACAAAGCCTTTAAATTCCGTCATATGCTTACACTATCTACCTATGTATCCAATGTTTTACTTTGTACTCTCACAACTTTACTGAAATATATATTTTTTTTTTTTTTTGTTTTTCTGTTCTTGTGTGTCTTCCACTGTCCGGCATTTATTTGTGTATTTATTATATTGATTTCCATAAGGTTTCCTGTGGTATCGTCTAGTGACACTTGTCAAGGTTACGTTTACTAGTACTTTAATACCATATCATTCCATTTATAATTAATTAATTAT
>KK502541.1:139773-151420 GCA_000688735.1 Glossina austeni | reverse complement strand
ATTTTATTCTTTATAATAAACATTTATGTCTTTGTGAGTTATGACTAAAAAGTGAAAGAAAATGAGAAATTGAAAGGTTGATATTTTATAAGACAAATATTGAAAATTCCCTTCAGCGTATGTATTTAATTAGGAATATTATGAAAGTGGGCGTAGGGCGATATAAAAACTCAGTAGTAAGGCACAATCCATCATTAAATACCGTACACCACTTCGCTTAATGCAGTTATTTTTATATAATGACTTTTCAAAATAGGCCAGTTTATCGAAAAAATGGCCCGATCAGATCTCTTTTCAATAGCACAATGTCGGTGTACCAAAGTTCTTTGAAATCTCAATAATTGCGATCTATAGGTTTAATAAAAGAAAACAGGACGGACAGACGGACAGACAATCTTATATTAAAAAGTGATTCGAAAGGGATAAGTATAGCGTAAGGTGCCAAGCTATAGTTATTTTGGGCGTTAATGCATCTTTTTACCAGCAGTGGTGTGGGGTGTAAAAATAAAAACGGAAAAATGGAGGATGTGATACCTTCCCATTATCCCATGATCCCAGGATTTAAATAGCCACCTTAGTAGTGCTATATTGTTTGGAGCCGAATAACAAAATCTAGTTTCGTAGTTTATCTCATCTTTCCTACGTTCCCATTGAGCTCAGTTCAAGAATTATCTAAAATGATCAATGGATCTAATAAACGTTATATAAAAACCGTATACTAGTGAGTGAATCTGGGCAATATATCAAAATAGATTAAGGTGTACAAATAGACCTAAAAAATGTTCCCAATTGGAAGGAAATGTGACTTGAAAGGTGAGCAAACCTTTCTTAGATTGCGATATTTATCGTATACATTATGATATGTGTACATATTCGGAGCGGCCGCTGAAACGGCATCAAGATTGTGAAGATGCGATTTTAATAAACCGGTTGGGATTTGTTGCTATATACATTTGTATTGCATAGAGTTCTCTCTATCTTGCACAATTAGTTCGGTATGGACGGTAGAAATCTACTATGACAGTGGAAAAAACTTCAATCATTCATAATAAAAGGTTAGGTAATAGATTTTCTGGACGGTGCACTTTTACTACTAGTAACACTAAAATCTATGCCATGCTATGCTAACAAAAATTGATATAATATTTAATTTAATTTTTTAAAGATTTTACTTTTCTTATTCTTCCTGCAGGGCAAAATTTCATCTCTGCTCTTATAGACTTTAAATATATAATCAAAGCAAAAAAGAAAAGGAAATGCTGGTCATTCTGATTGCATTGAAAATGTAAGTGGTTACCGAGAAGTGTTAAGAAAATATTTCTTAAGTGTGCACTTTTAATTACATATGCTTTGTAATTAGTGCTTGTGGCATATTCAAATAAAAAAATTTCGGTTGCGGTTTGGACATTACTTTTGGAGCCATTCTTTTCACTTTTTTTTTTATCCATTTTTCGTTTTTCTATTTATTTATATTCGTTGACTTGTTGTGCATAGTTGGTACTTTTCTCTTTTGGTTGTGTATGTCATGATGCCAAAAACCCTTTATAATATTTAATCGAGCACAAAAAATCAACAGAAAATTTAAATATTTTATGTCTTCATATATGCCATCTAGACCTTGGCCTTGAAGTGTCATATAAGAGCTATTTATGGATACCAAGAAATTAGTTTTTATTAGACACAGTTTTTCATAGATCGATCCATTGGTCTGAGCGCAATTAACAAAAGATTCACAAAAATTCCCTTTTTTTCCCCCACTACTTAGTTTAAAACGAAAATTTAATTAACTCATCAAAAAAGGCAAACAAGTAAAAAGACTACAGGAGGGCCACTGCCACCTCATTTAACAGCGTAGACCACTTCGTTTAGTACAATTATTCATATACCCGGCTTAAAAAGGAACTAATTCATCTTTCTAGGTCAACAAAGGCCAGCTAACTAGCAAGCCTTATGAAAACTGAATTTCGCATATGTGGCAACCTGCAGTAGACTCAAATCTCATCTACGTTTAAGAGACTGTCCAATAAACAATCGCATTGAAGCTCTGCGGACGCGCTTAACATTGTATCTATGATTTACTATGACCAAGCATTCAGGGGATGCGTAAAACGGTAGTGATCAATAAGAAATGGGGAAAGAGAAAGAATGGACGGGGCCCCTTCCAGTACATGTGTGGCCTGTCGGTAAGTGCTATGCGTTTATCGCCTACAGCTACGATCAACTATTGTGAAACCACTCACAGGGAGTTAAGCCCATAAATACCGACCGATGAACCTTCCAAATCGTTGAAGACTTAAGAAGACACCGTTCCACCAAAAAAGGAAACCAAGAGATAGGCATAGATTAGAGTCCGTAACTACAAAATGGCTTTATTTCCCATTTTCAGCAGATTATTCGCACGTGGGATCGTTCCAAAAAGAATTGTTTTGGATAAAGTAATTTTTATAAATTTTTACTTCACATGAAAACTTGCACTCGAAATGGCGATCGATTTTATGGTCCAATTTTCCACACATTTTTCCTTACGATAACAGTACAATGTAGTTCTGGTAATCTCTTCGTATATTCAAAATGATGGACGCGACCGTGAAACGGATTATTTTTAGGTACCAAAGGAAGGAGATTCGATTGTAATATAAAGAAGTAAGAAAACTACCTATAAAAAAGAAATGATTTTCAAGAAGATTTCATTTAAGTGAATTAAAAGGTGGAAAATACATTTTGTCGCAGTTCCATAAAAACTGGCCCCCATCGCCCCATGCATAAAAAACATTTATATGCGGATGTATGCAACAACCAAATGGACTTGAGATAGACTCACCTTTTATTACAGCGATAGATTCAGAATCACATTCTGAATCGATCCATGCTTATCTGTCCGTCTGTCCATCTTGTTTTCTTATGGCAATTTATGACATATTTTAATGAAATTTGATATAACGGCAGGGTTGGCGCGACGATGAGCACTATTGAAAGTTGATTCGGATCGGACCACTTTTTCGTGGACTTTTTATAAAACTTCTGCTAATTTTTATAAAGCATTTGAGCATAAGCTCTTTGCAAATAAATGATAAAAATTACATTTTTTCGGTTTTCTTTTATTCGCGAAATTAAATAAAAAGTAGTGACGTTCACGGTACTATTCAAACGGCTTTATTCAAACAATAGTTAATATATTTTATATAATTTATGATAAAATTATATAAACACATATATAATTTTTTTTTTTTTGCTCTTAAGATAAGATATTTTCTATAAATATTTACTAAGTGACTATAACACTTGGTTGCAACTAGTGTTAAAGAGAAAAAAAAAAATTGTATTTTTTTTTTCTTTATTTTTCTCATTATTTTTAGCTAAAACTCATGTAATATATATTAATATATATGTAACTGGTTTCACTGATATTGTTACGAATGTTAAACATTTTCTTTATTTTATTACGAATAATTCACTAATATTATTATGAATGCTTAGCAACATATGTATGTTCTATATAATGGGTTCGTAACTATAGTTTGTTCATTATTGTCTTCTTTTTATACGACAGATAAATGTTTTCTATATCTAATTGGAAGGCAAGTTTGTGCATGTTTGTGTGCATGCATGCATGCATAAACATATCTCAACAAAAATTACAAGTGCAACATGAAGGATAGACTAACAACTATATATTTTATATATATATACCATGTAATGTCATGTATGTATGTATGTATGTATGTATGTATGTATGTAAAGAAAATCATTAGAATGATATGCGCATGAAAGAGATTAAATGTATGTGCGATGCTTTTACAGGAAAACTGAAGCACGCATTTAGTGAACTGGTATCAGTTTTCATACATGATAGAATTATTATTATTATTATTATTTTTCTTTTATAAATGATGGGCGGGTAGCAAGAGTTTCTTCAAGATATTTACTTTTAATTTATCCCTTACGATAGATAATTCGCTTTAAGAAACTACATTACCTTTCCTCCTATTGCCTTAGTTAATGACTTATACAGTTATTCTATGATTTTTTTTTTCTAGTCATAAGTTAACGGCAAAACAGTTGCGTATACAACTTTTATGATTTTTTATTTGTTTACATAAAATCTTTTTCATATAGAAACACTAGGCGGAACGGCGGGGTAATTTTTACTAACCAACATACATGGACATTTATACATTTACATATACTAATAGGCCATAGAACATAGTTACGAAAAGCAATCGATGTAACATCAACAACAACAACAACAACGTTGAGTGCAATAACCTTTACTAGCAAATGAAGTGCATATCTAATGACATCACATTAACTTTGCTTTAGAAGTCTACTTACTAAACAAAGCAAAAGAGAGAGAAAAACAAAATATTCATATTACAAAACCGAAAAGCAAAATAAAAAAAAATATAAACAAACACTTGACTGGTACCGCGCTTGGCTACATTTACATTTAGATCCGTTAACTATAGTGCTAAAGCTAAATATTCACAATCGCAATGAAATGTTTATTTTTCTGTCTAGCGAAACTAGTAGTTAAGAGTTTATTTTATCTACTAACGTAAGAAAAGAGTGAAGAAAGCATGTCAAGTTGTTGGTAACATTTAAGAGTACGTCTAGATGATGATTAGTTTAAAAAAAAAAAATAAATAAACAATTCCACTAACTGCATCCATCTCTCTCTGTGTCTCTTTTTAGTTACGGCTGCTTGTTATACGAAAATCTGGAAATGTAGAGAGCAGTAAATTGGTCCGTGTTCTCTTTCTAATTTAAATGCAGGGAATGAGTTCGAAAATTGATGCCAACCAGCCTTAAAGAAAAACAATTGAGTTTTGCAAGACATAATAGTTCAGACTTCACTCAATAAGTTCGCAGGATTTTATATCGACATGGAATGGCTATTGACGAATCTATATGATTTTTAGGTAGTACGGTCCTACCGACAAATCGTACGATTTTTAAATATTTTTGTAACATCCTTTCACTCAATAAGTTCGTAGGTTTTCATATCGATATGGAATGGCTATTGACGAATCCGTATGATTTTTAGGTAGTACCGTTCTACCGACAAATCGTACGATTTTTAAATATTTTTGTAACATCTAACTATTTATCATCCTAGGAACTTATTGAGTGATAGGTTACTTGCACGAAATTTAAGGGGATACTATAAATAAATGCTAACATAACTCTCTCTCTAACATGCTTTAAAAATCGTAGAAAACATTTATTTCTCATCCTAGGAACTTATTGAGTGATATTTTCCCCGTATGACAAAATTCAGGACAATTTTCAACGGCTTTAAGGGAACCCCATGAACAAAATGTGTCCACACGTTTAGCTTAACAAAAGTACTTTCTAAACTACTTAAAAAACAAAATCATAAAAGATGTTCTCTTAAATACCTTAAATGCTGGGAGATATTCAAGATTCATTCAATTTGCTTAAATTATCTTTATTATGGTTTTACAATACAAAACTGGTTTCTTGGGGCTTTTTTCCTGAATTTAGCTGCACAATGATGATGACGAGTAATAAAAAAAAAAGAATTTAAATAAATTTTTCTTTAGAGATTTTGTTTTTTTTTTTTTGTTTTTCGTTTCTCACAATTTATTTTTATCAAGCGCCTGTGATATAAAATAAGAATCAAAATGTAAAAAAAAAAAAAAAAAACTAAAATTACAAAATTTTAAGCGATTGATTGATTGATCCAACAATTTTGGCTTACACGCTTGCATATGCACATAACTGCTCCTCCACCATAACAAAAACAAACAACGACCTTCAGAAACTTGTTAGGTAAGTAGTCTACATTTTACTTTAACATAGCAACTGTCATATATCATGTAACGCATACAGTCTACCTGACATTAGTGTTATTCATGCAATCAAGTTCATATAACCGTAGTGATAATAAGTTATTATTATCGATATTCTGTGAATACAGTGACGGTATACTTTCACAGAAAATTGCTAAAAAAAACAATTTAGTTTTAAAGAATAATATACTCATTCTTAAGGGGTAAGGCCACTATACATTTTTCAGAAATTCAATTTTTTTTTCATTATTGGCTAATATGATCCATTAAATAGCCATGAATGAAGTAAAAAGACAGTTGTGGGCGACGAAATAATTTAAATTATCAAACAGTCTGATTGTTCGAAGGCAATTGTATGACAATATACGAGCATTCGAAACTTTAAACTCGTTTATATTTCAAAACTGCCCACAAGAAAAATTTCAAGCATTTTCGTACCTTTCATTTCAATTTTCACAGTAAGTTGATAGCATTGTTCTTTAGAGAAATGCATAGATTTTCTCCGATTAATTAATTTAAAGATTTTTATCTCGTACCTTACTTGTGATATCAGGGTATGTTAAGTTTGTGAGGATGCATGCAGCAGCCACAACCTGATCTGAGACAGACCCATTTTTTATTATACTGATCGACTCGGAACACCTCTGTCTGTCCGTCAGTCCGTCTTGTTTTCTTGTGTTGAATTTACAGGTTTTACTTTTTAAGACATATTTTGGCTCAACGACGAAACCTACTGGAAATGATCAGATCGGAACACCTTTTCCTCCACTTATTTTTGAAAGTCGTTATACGTATGACTGTATTAATTGCTCCAGCGTTAACGTGTTTTAATATTTTTGATACAAAAAAATTGTTTTTAATACTTAAAGCAGCGCTTAATAAGTTTCCTGAGAGTTGTTATTATGCTACCTTTCCTTCTATCCCAAACAAAGTGCGAAGAAACCCTCTTTTTAGATTATAGTGGTTTTACCCCTTAAGTAAATTTTATTGATATGAAACGTGTTTTATAACATCTGCATAAAAACTTTTCGCATAAAGAAAAGAAAGAAGAGAATAAGAAAATTGTTAGATCCTTCTAGAACGTTAACATTTAATAACCACCACCAGCTTTTGTAAGCATAGAGCAAACGTTACTTCAATTACTTCGTCATATAATGTACAAATATTAAGTTATATCTTTATACGATTTGACACCACCTAAAACGGAATACAGTGTGGCCTACATTCACAACTTTGTTGTTTGTTGTAGCAAATTTTTTTAATTTCCTTTAAATAAAGACTTAGAAGAAAATCGGATATTAAATGTATTTTTCTACAAAAAATTTTCAAGCCTTAATCGTTATTGTAAATAAACGCACAGATAGACGGATATGACCACATGTCTATATTAAAACATTGAGAATCCACATTTCTATGCGTTACGAGCATTTGGCAAATCTAATATATTCCTTGTGGTCAGCATTACAAAGAAATAAAAAAAAGAAAATATTTATTCAAATAACTGTTAACCGCAATTTTTTTTGCTTTCATAACTTAAATGAATTTATATCAAACTTTCAAAATAATTTAATTGCAATATATTGGTATTAGAAAGATTGAACCTTCATTAGCTTTACATAATTTCATATTACGTAATTTATAACTTAATTGCAATTACTTTCAATATTTTCAAGCTGCCACTAGATAGGGAATGATTCAGCATTTAATTAAAAATCTAATTGCCATGGATTTTGTACTTTGCTTACATCGTACAGAACATGTCGCTGTTACGTTACTGTTTTTTCTTTTTTTTTTTTTTTGATTGATTATCTTGTGTTCATGTTAAAATTGTGCGATATTTTAACCAGACCTTCGGGAATGCAACGAAAGTGACCAAAATGTTAACAGCAAAAGTACTATTAATTAAAACAACAAGAAAAGTGACATCGTTGAGCGAATGTAACAAAATATTGTGATTGAACGATTTTTCGCCATCATCCAAAGAAAATCAATCAACAATAAATGTTTTCGAATCATCACAGATATGTGGAAAACACTTTAACATAACCCAGGCGATGTTGAGTTCCACTTAAAGATTTTAAAGATTGCTCTTCTTCTGAAAATCTGTGCAGTATTTTTTTATTTCAATTTTCCGAATTTGGATAACTGGACAATAGGAAGTATTATAGATTGAAAGTTTGCAGGGTAAGGAAAGTTTGAAGTAAGAAGCTGTACTAAGTCCTTTAAGTAAAATTTAGAAAAGTCTTCGTTAGAATCTCTAGGACGAATCAATGCAATGCAAGTTGTTGTGTAATAGAAAAAATGAAACCTCACGTATCGCAATTTTTCTTGAATTATTTTTACGACAATTTTTGTTTATAATCGAGCGGTATAAGCCATTCAGACTTCTTTTGCCTAACCGTTGAGATCACGATTTCAATAGTTTGTGCTCAAAAACGAATGAATCTCAGCTTTCTGTCTTTCATCCTGATCAACTTAACTTCAGACCAAAGCAAAATATCTTCACATACATTTTCAATAGGGATTTCCCTGGCACGAAAGCATTCCAGAAAATAATTTACCAAAATATTGCAAAAAATCTCAATTCCACAACTTAAAGTTTTCCAAGAAAATACATGCGACTCACTCGAAACAACAGCACATTGTCACGTTTCTCACGTTTCCACTTAGTATGACTAGTACCAAAGCACGATAAGAACCAAATTATCAAGTGCCGTAAATATTACATTCGGTTTTTCAGTTACCTAAGCAGATCGTAAAGCCTTAAGATAAACATATAAAATTTATGGAATTTTTAAGAAATTAAATAGCTATTAAAACTCGCAGAACTCGAGAAGAAGCTTTCAAAAGAAGAAGGTAAACACCAAAAAATAGCATTCGAATGATGAGTCTTGAGCACGTGCCATTTAAGATCATAGCTGAAAAATAAAAAAGTTGAAGTTTTCGATTAAAGAGAACCAAACCTAAAGTTCAGCCTGAAGGACTGCTGAATATTTCTTATCTTCGCTTTAAATGCATCCCCAAAGGCCCGTTGGCTTGAACGAAATTTATATCGCGGAAAGCGAAATCTCAGAAAATTTTTATTGAAAAGCACTAAGGGCTAAATGACTAGGCTTCAATAACATGCGTACATATATATCTTTAGCTAGATATCTTGTCAAAAGTACTCTTTCTCAAGCGAGTAATATTGAATAAGAGAACATTGAACTTTGTATTGTTGAGCGCGGAATGAATGGATGTGTGCAGTATCTGCCACAGAAAAAATTCATGCTCAGTACTAAGCTTACAAGCAAACGAAATAATTTCTCGAAAATAGTTCCCAAAATTTCGAGTTCATATTAAGTTCTGCATTAGGTTAACGAAATCGAAACGCAAACCAGGTAGCAAAATTTTTGGGAAGAAGTTGGAACAGGCGAAAGAAGAGCGACCTACCATTTACCCAGTCCCGAAATTTTCGAAAATTATTAAAAATGATCAAATTATTGAGTTGATGACTTGAGGGACGACTTCTTAAAATATGCGCTAATTGTCGATGACAGGCGGCAGTCTATACTTTCGAAATTCAGCTTAAGAGTGACACTTTCCGGGTTAGTTGCCCGTTGACGACTTGAAAACCCAAATTAACATCTATGTGACCTTAAAGTATTTATATAGTATATGCACTTTCGTCCGTCTATGTAAGGCCAACGCAACTATCCGCCTGAGTAGACGCGTAAGTAAGTATAGCGATTACGAATTTAGTGTCAACGGGTTCAAGTCTCAAGTGCAGTAGAGTTTTTCTTGGTCATAGCCATAATGAGCGATCAGACGGTGAAGGCATAACGCTTGCCAATTGGTCCCACACCCACTAGGCTGCGACCATCATTTCTTCTTTTTGACAGTGATTTCAAACGATGCCATCTTTATCTTTATCTTTTATGAGGCCTTCTACAATATTTATAAACGATTTTAAATCAATATCTCACGTCTTTTGTTAATTAGAGTTTTCTGTCTATTGTAAATGGGTCAGATCAACATCAGGCATTTTATATCGTTCAGTTTTAATCTGTATTTCTTAATCCAGCCCGTGAAATTTCTCGATTTTCATAGAACAAAGTATGAAAAGGAATGAAAGCCTTACAGTGGGCTACTACAGTTTCTCAAAATAATGCGTTATATGGAAATTGGTCAAAAAATTCGATCCGAACCATATTTTCAATAGCGTTCTTCCTTTGAACAACATATGTAAGTGCATCATAGTTCATCAAAATCTCTCAGAAATTGCCATCTGTAGGTTGAACACAAAAATAAAAGAAGGACAGAGGGACAAACAAGCTCAGATTCGATCGATATAATAAAAGCCGTTACATGGACAGCGTCTGCAAAAGTACTTCAACTCAAAAAATGTTCAATAGTTTTGCTTGGATCACAACGGTTCCCTGTAACAACTTTTATCAAAATATCTCAAAAATTGCCAGCTGTAGGTTCAATAAAAGAAAGCAAAGTGGACAGATGGAGATGCAGATGGAGAGACCCAGACTATTGCAGCAAATCGTTCTGAAAGATAGATCCCTCCCAAACTCTTCTGCGTATTGCAACTTAACGTAGAACTTGTATTACATATGACGTAGCATAGAGTGGACTTCCTCACTACACATGCAACACAAAATGATAGCAAAATTTAAAAACTTCTTCTACAATACGCCTGACAAAGTTAATCGGATTTTCATGTTAAACGTTCGTTATCTAATTTTCTCTCTGCCGTAATATTTCACTTTTATCAAAGTTGAGGTTTTAAGGACACTTAGCTGCCCATAAAACACGACGATTTTGCGATTTCATGCAAAAAACATTAGACAATTTTTCTTTTCATCGAATATTTTATGTCTATTGACAGTAGATAGATGCAACGAGAAAAGCCTAATATTAACAAAATGGCAAAAAAAAGTTAATTTCGTTCAAGTTAAACGATGAACTTGTCTATCTCCCATTAGTTATCGATTTTTCAGTTTTTTTTTTTTTTTCTTAAGAAATTAAGATAACAAAAAGTAAATAAATAAAAATAAAAGAAAATTTAGTTCATTTTTATACCATACACCACTTATTGTACAAGGATATGTTAAGTGTGTGTAGTTGTATGCAACACCCAGAAGGACTTGACATAGATCCAACTTTTGCTATACCGATCGATTAAGAATCACTTTTTGATTTGATGCAAGCGTCCCAGTTCGTCCACCCGTCTGTCCCTCGGTCCCTTTTATTTTCTTATGCTCAACCTACAGGCCACAATGTTTGCGATATTTTGATGAAATTTGATGCACTTACGTGTTTTGATGGAGGGAAGAAGGCTATTGAAAATGGTCTGAATCGTTTCGGTTATTCGACCATTGCCGATACAATATCTAATTTTGAAAAGTCCTTATATGAGTAATTGTAGGATGGTGTAGGACATTTAATAATAGGCCGTGACCCACTACCGTTGTTGGTATTCTAAACGTAGATTTTGAATTTTTGCATGATTGCATGATACTTGGCATGCCATTGACATATTAAATTATCTACAGCTGCAATTTTCTCCTTTTCTACCGATTTATTGAAGCAAAATAAAATTTTGTTTATTTTACAATTTTCTAAATCGAATAATTTCGAATTCATGTCAGTTGTCATTTAGATAGAAAAATAGTCTTCTCTTTTCTGGCAATGTCCTCTCTGTTACTGTGTGGTGCTGTTTAGCAAACGTTTTATCGATGCATACATGAATGTCAATGTTTATTAATTGCTTTTCGGAAATTAAAGCAATTGTCGATGCATATGTTTTCCAGATATTTTCATGTTAATAAATGACAAGAACAACA
>KK502541.1:67678-79453 GCA_000688735.1 Glossina austeni | reverse complement strand
ATATATATATATATATATATATATATATATGTATATAAAAGTTTTGTGGATTTGAAAATCTTTAAAGTTCATCGACCTTCAATGTACTATTAAATGTAAATTCAAACAGCGGGTGTTCTCACACAACTACCAAAGCTTGAATGAACGTTTTATCTAAAGCCTTTTGGAAAGCAAATGCGTTCTTAATTTTGGCAATTCAAACGATTTTATTTGAATACATTTTAAAATTTATTTCTTTTCTCTTCAATATGCCGCCAGGTTCAATATATCGAAGGAAGCAAATCGCAGTATTTTTGTGTGATAGCAACCATTATTTCATAAGCACCCAACTCTTTATTTACACTGTAGATGCGTCCCTTAGAAATCTAAGGGAAAAAAAAAACGGGAAAATATTCTTGCGACATATGATAAATTTAGGAATATTTTTCATAATTTTAAAAAATCGTGTAAAATGAAAATCTCCAAATATTTTCGACAAAAAACCGTGCAAAAAAAGTAAAAATACAAAAACAAAAATTTTTTTTTTCGATTCGTGCTAGAAGAAAAACTCCGTGTAAAAAAAGTGTATTTGCTCTGACTGGTGAACCGTCAAAATCGTGTAAAAAAAGAGTTGGGTGTACTCGCACTCATGCAAATCGATTTTTTTCGTACACTCATCAGCGTTACTGTATAATTGTTTATTAAACTTGTCATCCCGTTTGCTATAACCAGCTACTTTTATGAAAAGTACAGACTCCTTTAGGCATAATGTAACGCTTAGTCGATCTGACTACTTGCTACCTTTCCGCCAATCTCTGTTGCAGCTTGCCTGACTGGACGGTCAACGAATGATGCACACCAACACCTTTATTGCAGGCTTTACAGAAATGAAAGATAACTCAACCGCAATGATTCTTGTTTACCCTGTTATGGGGCTACCGCATAGCCAAGAGGGTAAGAACCGCAATTGCAAACTCGGCCATACTTTGTAGAAGCTGTTCAACACCCTTACCCCTTAGTAACTCACAGGTGTCACACATATTTGGCGAAACTGTTGATAGAACCGTGATCAATATGTCAATAGATGGAGCTTCCAGAAAGCTACAGGTAATAAATGGACAACAATTAGTTCATCTAAAAAAATAACTTGAGAGAACAATTCATAAAATAAGAAGAAGTAAGAAGAGAAGAATTCATAAAGTAAGTGTATTTTAGATCTGTGTGACAAGCAGAATTGTCTTTAGTCTGTGTGTCTATCGAGTTATTGACATAACGATTACGACTTCAAAACTTCGCCACTAGGAATACATTTCACCTCAAATTATTGCTTGCGACTAGCGTAAGATTGTTTTCAATGACCGGGTAAATTAATTCATACGCCTGTTCAGGACAAGAAAACAAACAAGAACGTTAGAATCTGGTAGGGCCGACTATTAGACAGCTTACACCATTTCGCCTAGTACAGCTAAAATACCAATAACTAGATATTGCTTGTTTCCATCTAAAGGCGTGCGTTGCGCATGAGTGGAGAGGATCCACAACATATGCTGCTGCAGTCTAGATTTAATAAAAATTCTTCTGGTCAAAGAAGTTATTACTCAACTATTTTCATCATAAGGTCCTAAATATTAGATTAAATTGCCATATGAAGGCTTACTTTCCGTGAGTATCCTTATATGGGTTGGGGTCCAGAATATAAACATACAACACTTTCTATGCCAAATTGTTTTTATGGACCAATTTTCATCATAAACTATTAAAAAAAAAATTTATAGCACAAAAGCTTCGTTTTCATCAGAACTCTCTTACCGGAGACAATATAGAGAATAGATCTACATGATCCATATTTGGTAGAATTGATTCTTACGTCAAACTATTATTACGGATCAATTCTAACTACGAAATATTAAAAAGTTAGACCATCCTGTCGTATAAGGGCTCAGTTTTCGTAAGAACGTTTAGATAAGAGGGTTCAAAACATCGGCCCATCCGATCAAAATTTATTATGCCGAAATATTGTTCAGCGATTTTTGGCACAAAATGTCAAGACATCTTCAAAAAGCATAACCTGGGAAATGGTCATAAAAATAGTAAGTTGAACATAAACATATATAGGCAGGGAATAGGCGGGCGTTTCAGAATATGAATCTGAGGCGACTCTACCGTGAATTTTGGACATGATAGCAAAAATGTTTATTCATTAAAACTAGAATTTCTTTCTTTTTTTTTTATTAAGAACCATTCACTCAAGGGATGTCCCTTATCCGTCTAACACGTTAGTGGCCGAAACGAAGTGAACCCTAGTAATTGTGTACCCTTTGTCGACTGAGCACTTGCTATAACTATGGCGACAGTAAACTCCATCGAACTTGAGATTTGAACGAGCGAACATTGACTTGGTTTAGCTCTGGGCTGAACTTGAAGGTGAGCCTAACATAAGCCCTTCGGGGAGTATTCGTGGTGGCCGTAGTTGCCTTAAAGTTTCGCGGGGTGCTATTTAAGAAGTGCTTAGATAGGCCTCGACGTAGAGCATTAAACGAGAATTTGACCCACACCCATTTTCTATTGCGGCACTTCCGGGTAGCGAGGCCCCCTTCAATGGGGATTGTCTCTCTCCCTGAGGGGTCCTCAATCAACTAATCTTTCGGTTGCCAATGGTTGTACGCAAACCCGTCTGATTAAAGCTCATGCCAGGTGCAGACGTTAAAACAGGGATATAAATCTGAACATCTAGGCCACTGGTTTTTGGAAATATCTTCTCGAGATCCACAGTTATAGACGAACCTGTTATCTACGTTAAGTTTTGTTACATATACTTCGATGCACCGATTACTGTGCTCTTCACGAACTTTTTTAGTCGTATTGTATATAGATTAAATAAAAAAGCAAAAGGGAATAAATAATAAGAATGGATGATGCAATTGCATTGCAAGATTGCCATAACCTCAAACAAAAATTAAGTTTATCAATCACTAACAGAAAATTATAATTATGGGCGTATATGCACATAGATGACAACCACTTTTATACCCATCACCGAAGTATGAAGACGGAAGCATCGGTGACCCTACAAAGTGTATATATTTTTGATCAACATCAAATCCTATATCGATTTGAGCATGTCCGTCTGTCCATATGTCTGTCTGTCTGTGTAATATCAGTTCTCCTGGCCGCAAAAGTGAAGCTATTGACTTGAAAGTTGGCAAAAACATTGAAAGTTCTTCGGTGCAGCTTGATATCGAAAATGGGCCAAATTGGACGAAGGACACGCTAACAGCGCCATCTAAACTGAGGACCTCTCTGTTTTTCAAACGGAATTCAAAAATTGGTTTTTTGTTCATTATTGGTAAACTATAGCGGATAAATGTACAAAAATTTGAACGTATATTCTACGGGCGATGCTCGAATGATGAAAAAAATTGACCACGCCTACTCAATATTATAGTGTATCAAAAGGCTTTTTTTTTAAACCTTTGAAAGCGACAAAAACAAGCTTCAAAAATCCCACAAAGTAAGTAAATTCTTGACCAGCTTCGAATTTAGAATGGACCTAAATATGTCCGTACGTTCGTCTGTCCATCTCTCTGTGTGCAAAACTGTGTGGTATTGTGGTAAACATTCTCCCGTTAGCAAAAATGAATATGTCGCCTACAAATTTGCAGAAGAGTTTGCGCGGGACCTAAACATCGAAATGATACGATAGTTCTAGCCTGGAAATCCGCAAATGCAAGCGTTATACCTGGAGAGCCATTGGTATAACAATATTCAATTCCTTCGAAAAAGCACGTCGCGTTAAAATCTGTGAGGGAAGAGGCCATTAAACGAATTATTACGGAACATGAGCCGAGACGGCTGTTCAATGAAGCGAATATTGTGCAAAAGGTCACCCAAACCGGAAATAAACGCGCCAAAGTCTCTTGAAAATCAAGACGATGTTAACAGCTGCCTTCGTTTGTCTTGGTGCTATACCCTATGAATTCCCTTTGCCGCCGCCAAAGTGTTACCGAAAAATATTATTTCAGTGTTATGGCGCCGTTTAGTTCAAGCTATTCGCTAAAAGAGCCCGGAGTTATGGAAAGACAACTCTGCGCCAGCTCACTCTGCATTCGATTCGAATTTGTTGTGCACATTGATATTTCACATTACTTTATGCACTTATGTCTTCAACTGGCAGAAGGATGGACGGACATAGCTAAATCAGCTCACCTATGAAATGTCGGATTTCTCGGTATATGTTTCTGTGCTTAATAAAGTGAATAAATTTCCTGCAATAGCTGTCAAAATCGTTAAAGGAATTTTACCCGACAAATTTAAAAGTTAACATGAACTACGTCACAATAAATAAATAAATAATAACGCATACGATACTTTTGAAACAAACTCTTAACAATTATTGAAACTTTTGTAATTATCAGTTTTTAATAGCGGTTAACAGTGTAAACGCACCTAAGTTAATCTAGTGTTGATTAATTATAGATAATGAGTCCGGCATTGACTAAAATGTCTGTCAAAAAGACTTATTACTAATTTTGCTTCCTTTTCTTTCTTTTCTCTCTCTCTCTCTGTTTGCCGTTCCATTTGGTTACTCAGTTTCTTAAATATGTTACAGTAACGATTTGTGCTTTTGGTTCAACTAAGGCTTGTTTTAAAATAAATAAATTTTTAATTTTTCCTTAACAATATTAAAAACACTAACGCCTTATTTAGCTATATCTACATGAAAGAAGGCTAAATATCGAGAATCAAAATCGAAATTTTAAAAATGAAAATTACTTTCCGAACGAGAGTCATTGTAAAAAATATTCAACCAAAGTTACAGGGGGATGTCCCTTATTCGCGTAACCCGGTGACGGCCAGAGAGAAGAAAGGAAAGAGAAAGAAATATGGAAGTGGTGGCCGCAGCCTGGAGGATATGTGCCCAATCAATAATTGTTTCGACTTTACCGACTGAATATTCACTACAACTATGACGAAGGAAAACTCTAAGGCACTTGGGATTTTAACCCTTGAACACTGACTTGGTAATCTCGGCTTCTACCTACTCGATTACTCAGGCCTTTTGGTCTTTTTTGTAATGTTTTTATTCAGCTGAGTTCTGACGTCTCCTACCCACCTAACGAGGTGACGGTCAGAAACAAGTGATGAAAGAGAAGGAAAGAAGGAAATAGGGAGGTGGTTGCCACCAAGGGTAAGTGTTATGCCTTTACCGACTCGGTACTTCCTCATATATTGGTTCTTAATGATAAAATCCAGCAAATTTATATATCTACTCTTTTCTTCTCCGACACGCCCACTTCTACAAATGAGATTTTTACAAAAATCCGTTAATTTCACGGGTAATTTTTGTGAATCGTCATAGCCGCAGAAATGAAGACTGGAAGCTGAAATGTAGCACAAGCATTCCTTTACTGATTAAGAATAGGAGGCCCAAAAATGATTTCGATGCACACCTAGACACTCTATTTTCATGCATTCGAAAGTTGCAGATGAAAATATAAAAATATTTTCGGATTACTAAAACCATAAAGGTGAGGTCGCCATGATGATTGAAAGCAAAAGTACTTTTAATTATTTAGACAATTCAAACGAAACCTTAGCCTTAGTTTATATACACAGATTAAAATTTTAATTCTGCTTTCGTTTTTCTTTAACTCTTTTCGAGTCTAAAGAAAATCATGGTATTCATGGTATTATTAGCGCGCAATTTAAATTCTCTTTGTTTAAATTCATTCAAACAATTTTTTAAAAGTCATTTAATATTAAATGTTATCGATTATCGCACTTATCGATAAAACAGGGCTGTTTTACTGTCAGGCAAAAAATGCCGCGAAATTCTTACTTTGGGTGTTTTGGCAACACTCCTACATAAAGTGTTCTCAGAGAGTAAAAAACAAAACGTGTATATGTTAACAAACAGCTGTTGCTTATCAAAGCAAGTAAACAAATTTTTGTAGAAATTTTAGAATTAAGCAAAAAGATTACACACATTTTTAAAAGTTTGAAGTCAAAAAATTATGGAAAGTTTAACTGAACTTGTGCAATTTATGCAACCTTCGCAGCGCTTGGATTTAAAAAAAATTGCCCTAACACATGTTTTAGGTAAAAATAAACAAAAAAAAAACACAAATTATAAATCAATTGTGAAGCTTTTTGGAATTAAATCTTTTAATCTTGATTGTTTCTTTATTTTAAACAGCTAAATAGAATCATTTGTAAAATCATCAGAAGTAAATACCGCGATATAAGAAATTTTTGTAAAAGACTTTAGTTAGGAAAACTAATTTTTTATATATAATGTTCGATGTATGAAGAAATAGTTAATATTTTTAAACTTTGTCTACTATACAATATTAATTATTCTAAGAACCAGGAAACGAAGGATGTGAAGAAATAATCCGAGTAATCTCGCAACTAAAATCTAAAACAGAATTTACGAATTTTTGGCAGCAAAGATCTTTAAAGAGAGGATATGAGATCAAAGGTTAAAAACTGTTTTTTGTTTTGTTGTAGGCGTTTGGAATGAGGGCCTTCACTTCCCGACAACGACGACTCTCTACTTGCACCCTTCTCCAGTGAGAATTTAGCTTCAGAGGAAGCCCAGGATATAAGATTTAAGGCACTTTTAGGCAACAACAGACCTTACTTTAAGGTAACAACAAAATCGGGCAGAACTTACTTATGCAATTTGAACAAATAATACGTGCTAGGAGGTGTAAATAAAGGACTTTAGAAATCGAACGTTATCTCTACATACGTTTGTGAAGATAATTGCGAAGATTGAAAATTTTTTCGAAATGGTTCTCTTTTATAATATAACGAGATATCTGAGACTGACAGGAAGCAAGTGTTTTTATTCACTCTTTATTTATGTCCTACTTCGTTTTACAATACGTTTTATTAACAAAAGCGTTTACAGGTATATACATATATTAACAGGTGCTCGTCGCTTATCATAGGATTTTTTAATAAAAGATTCAGATATTCTTAAATATAATCGAATTGTCATTTCAGCTAAAGGCATTGGAAATCGATGGAATCTTACAAGTAGATTGAAAACACTTAAATCTAGTGTCCGATCTTAGGTTTTGAAAAGTAATCGCAGGTGATTTTCTATGGATAAAAATCGCTATAATGGTTGCAAATAAGTTATGGCATAATTTTTTTTTAAAGATTTTTGTTTTCGAAGAATACCTATTTTTTGGTAGCAACTTTGAAAACACGTCACGAATAATAATCAGCTTAATTTGTGTTTAAACACAAAAAGATTCAAAACGTTTGTAAAGCTTTTTAGAGATTGAAACCATCAACTCTTAATATTCCAACCAAAAAAAAAAAAAGGTCAAGCATTGCTTATTTAACACTATAAGACAAGTGCAAAATAAGAGCTACAAACTCAGTCGCGAAACCAAAAGAAAGGTAGTGCCGCAACTTCTACAAGATCTTCATCAATTAATGTTAATACGGGAACTGTAGCCTTTTAATGACTTAATTGATATCACGAAGAAACAAGGCAGCATGCCTCGCGCATGGCATTCTAAAGATTAATGCTTTTCCAACAACCATGCCGATGTTTAAGATTCTAGCTGAGAAAAATGTCGAGGAAAAAAAAGTAATTTTTAATTCCCCTTATAAAGGCGAAGGCTGGTTGTCTGGATTCGCTCTCCGTCGACCCGGGGGTTTTTGCAAGAATTCGAATTAATTGGAAAGCCTGTATTCTGTGGATTCCGGTAGCACGTTCTCTTACTTACTGGCAGTTGTATACCTTAACCTATCCTAAGATATATAGATATATTAATTACAACGTGTAGTCCTTAAGTTGTGAAACGTCATTTTTAGCTGAGGCAAAATTGTGAAGCAACAGAGGACACGATTAGAGTATACTTGATATCCAATTGCAATCACAGAGGGAATAATAAAAACATCAAGTTATGAGATGAATGGATCAGATTTCATTTAAACAAATATCGACAGTAAACATATTTCCTTCGATTTATGTTTCACTTAATCTTAAATACCGATTCCATCTCCGAGATAATTCTTTTCCTTGTAGGTTTGACTGGTACGGAAGACGGAAAATTTGCTATCTTAAGCGTAGACGATCTACTAACGGCTTTATTTCATTTAACTGCCGATGAATCCTTAGCTTTAGCTAAAGATGCTGTGTTAGCTTTAATCAATTTAACCGCCGATGAAACGGGAGCAGTAAAAGTCTATAATACCAGCAGAGAAATTCAGCCGGTAACGATGTGTTCTTTATTGCATATTCAACTTATATACAATTTCGTTTTATTACAGGCGTACGATTTAATTGCGACAGCTATTAGCCACATAATCGATGAAAATTCATACTTAGCCGATCCATGGTCTATGGTTTTGAGTAATTTGACACGTGAGGAATCTATAGCTTATGGAACTTTAGATATTTTAGATGAAAATCCGGCATTAATGACGCAACTGATTAAAGCTTTTACTAAATTGCAATACAATAAAAACAAAGCCAAATTGGATTATCTGGGACCAATATTTTGTAATCTGACACAAACTCATCGTGGTCGAGAATTGTTATGTCGCAGTAAATACAATTTATTGGATAAAATTTTACCATTTTCTACATACGAAGAATCGATAATACGACGTAGTGGTGTTATAGGTATTTTAAAAAATATTTGCTTTGATCCCTTATATCATGAAATAATCCTAAGAGAACCTGACGATATATTAAACGTTATACTGTATCCCCTGTGTGGTCCTGAAGAATTTACGGATGAAGAGAATGAGTTATTACCGATGGAACTGCAGGTAACTAATGGAAATTTTTTCAACAACTTACCTAAGTTAAGGTAAATAATCAAATATTATAATAATCAAGTACTTGCCGGATACAAAAACACGCGAAGAAGATCCCGGTTTACGTAAAGTGCTCTTAGAATGTTTACTGCAACTATGTGCTACCAGGAAGTCACGAGAACATTTACGCTCCAAAGGAGTTTATGAGATATTAAGAGAATATCATAAATGGGAACAGCAAGAAGGAAAGCATAAGGACTGCCTGTTAGCTTGCGAGAACGTTGTTGATATTTTAATCAAGTAAATTTGAATTTCCAATACTTACATGAAATAATTTTGAAAAAAAAAAAATTTTTTTTCCAATTTTAGAAAAGAAGAAGAGATATTAGTAGACAACTATAAAGAGATTGAAGTTTCCAAAGACATGAAAGAAAAGTTTATTCAAGAAGATGAAGAATATTTAAAGGATCCCTTATAATGAAATTCTTAAATAAAAATCCATGTGCTTGCGACGATTTAGCTTTGTTTGTGTATAGAATTAATATTTATTAATTTCAATTGCTTTTTATTTTTGATTTTCACATTTTTTGTTTTTTTTTTTTGTTTTTTTTTTCCTAAGCAAATGCTCGTTTGTTGATTTGTGATTAAATGCAAACAGTAATTGTATACGAATATATATATATATATATATATATATTGAAATTTTTGTATATTTTAGTGACACTCTTAGGCTTATGAAATTTTATTCGAAATTACATAAATTTAGAAAGTTTTCCTGCTTTTTTTTCTCCTTAATATTAATTTGAATGTATACAAAAATTTACAATTACGAGTTTTTTTTTCTTGCTTTTCTTCTTTAAATTGATATTTTTTTATAATTTTTGGTCGATTCTTTACATTTATTATAGAAAAATTACTTAATATTTAAATTGATTTATTTTTTTTTTTTGAATAAACTTTTTATAACCGCCACAAAAAATTTATTAAATTTTCGAATTGTTGTAAATGCAAAGGACTATACAAGTCAGATATATATACATATGTACATATATTTGTATTATACAATTAAGATATGTATATATACATATATTATAAAATTAGCATGTATATGTATATATATAATATATATATGGATATGTATATATATAGTATATATATATACAATATATATATATAATATATATATATACACACATATATATAATATATACACATACATATATATAATATATTTATATATATACATACATATATATAATATATGTATATACATACATATATATAATATATATATATACATACATATATATAATATATATATATATACATACATATATATAATATATATATATATACATACATATATATAATATATATATATACATACATATATTTCATCATTGCATATGTATATGCAACATAACAGAAACCGGAAACAGGAAATCTCTGTCCCTTTTTAGAATAAAACAACATCCTAGTTTCCGAATACGATTCGAAAGGGTTTGTTGAAGTGAATCAAGCCTTCCCGCATTCTCCGATGTTGTCAAAGAAGAAATTTGCTCCCACATTATCTTGACAGTGTTGTCGATTCAAGATAAACGCCAAAAAGAGGTCTTATTGGAAGAGGTCGAAATTTCCTATTTGAAATCTTCTGCGTATTCTATGAGTGGATCTACTAGGAGAGGCCCAACCGCTAAAAGTTCTGGATTAGTCCAGGAGGGCCACCCACAAGTTTTGCTGTGCATATGATGGAATCAGCAAGATGCAGTGTATTACAAGCTGATAAAACTTACTACAGATCTCTATCGCCATCGATTAAACAAAATGAACGATGTATTGTTGCAAAAGAAACCAAAAATAGCGATTAACAGATGCAAAGTCATCCTCTTACAAGATAAGGCTCGATGCCACGTTGCAAGAGTTGTCAAGGATACACTGTTGCAGCTCGGATGGGAAATTCTGCCGCATCCAGGGTCCTCACCACACACCATGGCTTCGCTGACACGCGTTTTCGAAATGCTGAAGAAGTGCGGAAATGGTTCGATGATTGAATCGCTGGCAAACCAATATCGCTCCTTTGCCACTGTATCGCCATGTTGCCACAAAGATGGAAAAAAGTTGTAGAAAATTAAGGAAAATGGTTTGATTGACGTACTTTGTAGCAAATTTTTTCAATAAATGCCTTTTTCAAGCGATAAAAATGATGAAAATACATGCAAGCACCTAATATTTCCCATTTCTTCTAACGCACATTAGCATTTCTAGCCTAGCGTTAAGCAATCATCGTGCCAGGTGTGCCATGCAAATCACTTTTGGCTAAAAACTCATACAGTGTTATATGTTTTTATGCGAACATGCCCATTTGAAAAGGGGAGAGAAATTGCCATTTGCAGTAGCCATCGCCGAAACTCAGCAGGAAATATAATTTTGGCATAAAAAATAAAAATGAAAAATTTGAATCGGTTGGAGCTATGTTTTGAAACCTCTTCAGGAAATTGAAATTTTTAGAATTTCATTATGAAAATTGATCCATAGTGAGCGCTTTGATGTGTACATTTGCTGTAGTATTTTGGGACCATGTAATTAGACCATAGTTAGAGCTTGTTGCCATATAGGGACCTTGATCCTTGGAAGCACGGCTGCGCATTGTTGGAACTTTTGGCCATGTAAGGACCTTGACCCACAGTGAGCGATTTGACAAGTAAGCTTTCTGTGCTGTCTTAGGACCACGTAGGCCCATTGTTAGCTTTGGTTGCCTTTTAAGGACATTGATCCTCAGTGAGCGGCTTGACAAGTAAGTTTGCTGTGATATCTTGGAAACACGGCTGCGCATTATTGGAACTTTTGGCCCTGTAAGGATTCTGATCCACACTGAACGATTTGACACGTAAGCTTTCTGTGCTATCTTAGGACCACGTAGGCCCATTGTTAGCTTTGGTTGCCTTTTAAGGACATTGATCCTCAGTGAGCGGCTTGACAAGTAAGTTTGCTGTGATATCTTGGAAACAC
>KK502541.1:42312-59381 GCA_000688735.1 Glossina austeni | reverse complement strand
ATTCTTTTGCAAACTCGTAGGCGATATCTTCATTTTCGCTAACGAGAGAATATTTAGCACAACTACAAGACGTGTATTAACGCACCATTTAAAATACAGCAGAATGAAAGATCGAATATAAACTTAAATGCGAGTGGAAGTCCAGTTAGTCGGATTGAAAGGCTTTGTTAGGTTTGCGTCAGGAAAACATATTATGGTTTTTCGCTGTTCTTCCACCTAATACAAGTCTCATCAAGATAAGAGCCATCCATGATACAACTAAAGAGCAGGAACAGAAACAATTGCGCATACAGACAGACGGACTGACTGACGTTTAGGTGCATTCCAAAGTTGAAACTGACCAAAGGTTTATATACTTTATCGGGGTTTTTTAAGCTTGTTTCTGCATCTTCAAAAAAAATCAAAATTTTATACACTCCAATATTGGGGAGGCGTGGTCCATTGTTTCCCATTTTTGCACAGGTGTTACAGCATCGGGGTTTATGAGTAATAAACAAAAAACCAATTTTTCATTCCGTTTGAAAAACAGAGAAGTTCTCAGTTTACGTGGCGCTGTTTTTCAAAAGGTTCTTAGTTTCAGATATTGAATTAAAAATCGCTAAAATAGTTTTTTATTTTATTTTACTTATATGCGCCGACTACCACCTCGTTCCTTGGCCCAATGGATTTACATAAAAATGGTTGGAAAGTTTGCAAAAGGATTGGAACATAGAATTTGAAGCTAAGCGGCAGCTAAAGATGGGCGGAAATACTCCTAAGAATTACAATCGACGATAGTTTTCATTAAAAAGTTAACGCTTTAAAAGTTCCATCACGTATACAAATTGAAGTAAAGAGCTTCGTTTAAAAGCAAATACTAATAGAGTCGACGAAAAGTTTTCATGAAAGGTTCTGTTAAATATCTAAATTCTTTCCGTACATCTCCTGGCTATGATAAGTACATTTTTGTTCACTTTCATATTTTAGATCAAAAGCCTTACAAATGCAATAAATGGACGGGCTGACAGATAAACCGATATGGCTAAAGCGAGTCAGAATTAAACACTGATTTAACATAACTTACTTCTGCTGAGATCTATAGAGTTCTTTTGAAAAAAATAGAATACTGAAATTAAAATTTGAAGCTAAAAATTGAACGCAAGAGCATATGCTGCTCAAGGGCATCTGCCATATTTCCAAAACTATAATCGCAGATAAATTATTTTACAATGCTTCTAAATGGTTATCATTATATTATAAGTAATAGTTGACTTAAAAAAAATTATTCAATTTTTTTATTCTACCCTACTTATGTTATAAGGCATGTTAAATTTGCATGGATGTATGCAACGCCCAGAAGAACTTGATACAGATTAAACTTTTATTATAACCATTGATTCAAAATGGCTTTCTGAAGCTATCTCTTAAGCTTGTCTGCCTGTCCGTCCATCCGTCCGTCCGTCTTGTGTTCAATGTACTGGTTGAAATTTTTGAAATGTTTTAATGAAATTTGCTACACTGAGCTGGTTTTACGAACGCTATTGAAAATGGTTTTTCGATCACTTCCCATACAACATTTTCTTTTGAAAAGTCATTATATATATGAATAACTGTATTAAGCCAAATAGCGTAAAGTATTTAATGGCGAGGCCCAGTAGTGTTTTGTTTTTGAATGAAAAATAAAATCATTTAAGTAATTGAAGGTTTGGGGATTACGGAACAAAAATCAAATAATTTTTTCCAAAAAAAAAAAAAGGATTTTTGTTTATTTTTTCCGATATTTAATAAATTGTGAATAGCAACGATAATGATGATGATGATGTTGATGATGATTGCAGAATAATTATCTATCAATCTATTGTGAAAATGTTGTGCCGTGTGTGAGGATTATGCTGACAATGTTGAATAATAATATATTTAATGATAAAGTTACGTGCCAAGTCAAAGCATTTCCAGCATTTAACTGCATAGGATTTTTATGTTTTTTTTTTTGTTCTTTTCTTTTTTTTTTTTTTTTTTTTTTTTATGTTGTTTGTTGTTTACTTTGTTTTGAAATCATTTATTACTATTAACAATGTTCGTTTAAAGTCTCTGTAAAGAGAATGTTTTCGTAGCAGTTTGCATATTAGCTTATAAAAGGGGGAAAAAAAACACATGATCCATATACACGTAACGTCATATATAGCCATACATATATAAATACGTACACATTCAGAATACACAAAAGAGGCCAAATAATAAATACCGTAAGTTTTTGTTTTTTTTTTTTTTGTTATTTTAGTTTGTTGTTTTTGCTTTTTTTCATTTTTACAGTTAATTTTCAAATAGTGCTTACATAGAACTTTCAGTTTGTTTTCCGTTGTTTTTTTTTTTTTTTTTGTTTTGCTTTGTTTAAAGTGAAATTTTCATTTATGTAAATAATATGGTGGTGATGTTGGTTTTTGTTATGCATTTTTTTTTCTTCTTTTTGTTGTTTTTTTTTTTTTTTTTTTTTTTTTTGCGAGAGTGTAAAAATTTTTGATATTTGTTATATAATTTGTATAATTTTCCTTTTGTTTGGTAGGCGTTAACTTTCTTGTTGATATTTTTATCTCTCTTATTATTATTATTATTATTATTATTATTATTACTATTTATTAAATGCTTAAATTTATTAGCTAATAGTTTTTAGGATAAAGTTTTGATGATGTTTCTCGTTCACTTTCTTCTTGTATTTTTTTTTTTTTTTTTTTTACATCTCTATGTATGTATGTTTATAGAATAGTTTAATAGATTTACGTAAAATGCTACCTCGTTATAAACGCATAACTGTTTATTAATATCATTGCTGTAGTATAGAATAAGGAAAAGCATTCTATTCTTAGTTGCAATAAAGATATGTAAGCATAAGTAGGAGAATTGGCGGCATTGCACGCATCAGCGTCACTACAACTTTGCAGGCAACCATGTACGTATCTGTAAATGAATAGGAAAAACGTTAACGCTCATCATACTCAGTATGCATAATTACTAGCCCGCCGTTCTATCAAAATATTTGATTGAAGATAATTTACCTGTCGTCATAGTAAAATTTGCCACAGTGCGACATGCGTATAATTTCGGTATCTGTGGTTAAGGTGCCGCTGTCTAAAGCACAGCCTCTTACGGTTATCGTTTCGCCAGTATCGTCTATTCAAGCATGAATGAATGAAAATCAAATACATAGTTAACTAAATAGATAAACAATAGTTAAGGCTGTTGATTACTCCGACAGTTAATTTGCATTCACTATAATGGATGGCAAAGCAAAATTAAACAGAGATAAATAAACTAAAAGACAAGTCATTGCATTTGTGTGTTTGCCAACGTTTCGTATCGGATAATTTGATGTACCTGCAACCAGTGGAAAATTTCATTTCATTTACAATGAAATGTTTTGGAAGATGTGCTTCGTCTGCATACATATATAATTACTATCCGATTTTCTCTATAATCGATAAATTAATTTAATTGTATTCGCATGACTAACTAAAAAGCCATTTGTGATTTTAATGGTCGATTACACTTTCAGCCCTAAAGATATTACCATCAATGCCTTTTATGATCATAGCGTTGAGTTCCAGATCCCATAGATAACAAAAAATTTTATTCTTTTAAGCCTTTACCGAGCAAACTGATAGCGAAAAAGCATAGATGTACTTATAATAAAAGGGTATAGTAAGTGTGAACGGATGTGTGTAATACCGAAATGGACTTGAGATAGGTTCGCCTCTCATTATACCAATCGATTCGATTCTATTAATGCAAGCTTATCTGCCCATCTGTCCATCGGTCAGTCTTATTTTCTTGTGTTTAACGGACGCTATTGAAAATTGGTCGGCTCGGACTATGAACCCATACAAGAGTAGGACGGTGCAGGGCATTTGATACTGGGCGGTGGCCCAGTATAGTGTTTTTGGTTGCTACTTATCCAAGAAGTCTGTGAAAGTGAGGTCGTAATAGATAGGAAAGCATTCTCAACTATAATAACCTCGTTCCCACCGGGCCATTACTTTATTTAAGAGATATTAAATACTTGGATGGGCTTAGTTCTTTTCAAACTGTATATCACATCTGTTTATTTGAAAATGTTGCGAAAGCATAAAAACAGTACGCTTTCGTTATTTGCTAATTTATTGAAACATCTTCGACAAATTTTTTTAATGGTCAAAAAACCTATCTTTCTACACCAATACAGTATTTATGAGATGTGTGGCTACAAACGATTTGTTATAGTAAATACTGTATCGAAGTGTGGTCCGAACATTTACAGTTTCATTTGCTAGCGTCTTACGCAAGCTTTCACATAAACAACCGACCCGTTGCTTCGTTTCGGAAATTCATACCAAATGCGATGTTTTAAGTGCACTTCATCCATTCCGCACTTGGTAACTAACTGACAAAAAGTGCTGAAAGTGGTGGCCGAGAGGTGAGCTAAGCAATAAGCAAGCCCCCGCATGACGTAATTTCCTACCTGCAGTGAATAGAATTACCTGCATACGAGAGAGCTTTCCTGCAACCTATTAAACGAAATTTGATATTTTTTCTCTTCGTACTGTTAGACGTCCTAGTGAAGAGTTCGTGAATTTATGCAGAGGCAATCATAATGTATATGTTCAGGCTCATATAAATTTCCTCTTCTTCTTTTTCATAAAACATCTAATAACAGTTTCCCTCGTTTAAGAGAGAATACCACGGTAACGGCTTAAGCAGAGAGTATTTTTGCCAATTGATTTGGAATTCGAATAAAATTTTAATATTCGAGAAAGATATTAAGCTTATATTTAAGTAATGAAAACAAATTGCTTGTGAACACCATTGAAAGACAACAACATCTTAGCTATTCTCAAGGGACATCTTACATATTCGAATTTAAAAAAAAAGAAGCATTTGAACAATTTACAAAAGTCTCTCTCCTTAAAATGACGATGATGGCCGTAAAGGCTTCTTCGCAGCCAAATATAATTTTCTTGCTCGCTTTATTTATTTATTTTATTCTTTTTCAAAGTTGCAAGTCAGTTGGAGTAAAATTTTAAGATCTAGTATCTACAACTAGCATGTGAAATTTTAATCTTTAACTTTCCCGGAAACGAATGCACTGACCTTATTAAAGCTTTACGCAATCCTTTAAAATAAGGTTCCTTGATAACATCTTATTTTACAAGACGTAACACGGGATAGATTTTCCCGATAATTGTATTTTTTGCACGCATAACATATTGTATTAAAAAAAAAAGGTCTTGAATGAAAGCCTAAACAAAATGTCTTGCAGTATGTAGAGACGCATGTAACCTAATGAAAAATAATTTTTGATCTTTTGTCCGGATTGTTAGAGAAATCGAGCAAAATGCCTCTTGTATACTAAAATTGAGAAATCTGAAGCATTTGGATTTTCGAAAACAGTTTGAGAAACCATGCCAACACTTAAAAACGAAACTAGGAATTTTTTTCTATGATAGGACTACGACACAAGTTAGGGGATAAGGCTCAAGACTATCAATTCGTTGATCGTGGGTTCGTATGTCAGTGTGTTACATTACTATAAATATATTATGCAGTTAGTTGGACTTCTGCTTTGTTTTGTTCTGTTTTGAATATTTCAAGCATAAGATATCGTATACTGTTTACTTTACCCCCTACACGCTTGCCAATGCTAACAGAAAAGAAACGATGATCGATATCATAGACTTAAGTGCATATATTAATACTTTAAGCCGAAAAATATGCTAAGAATTTTTTTACTTTGTAAATGGATTTTCTCTTGAAATACGTAAACCAAGCCTTTAACTTTAAGAGATTTGCTTACTAATAATCAGTATATGTATATATATATATATATATGGCGGAAATGTGTAACTGTAACCAGTAAATATTATAAATAAATAAATAAACATTTGATCAGTCAATCGCAGATTGCATTTTGTACTTTGAGACAGTAGTGTGTTATGTACGTTCACCTGAGCACCTGAACAAGTAAAACTATATCTAACGACGATTAAAATATCTACACTTACCATAATAGCCAGCAATTTTAATGCAAGCAGTGGCCGGAAAGAGACCATCACGACCTTTACGTCCGCCCATGCATGGTGATTCCAATATCGCGGTTGAATAATTATTATGAAAAGGATCATCGCAAGCTTTGTTGGCTCCATTGTATGAAACACACTTAAAGCAATCGATGCTTTCAACTGTCAATAGAAAAATGAAAATTATGAGATATAAAAACATAAATAAAAACAAAACATAAAAAAAAATTGATAGCCTTTGCATGGATAAGCTGGGGCTTGTACTTACCACTCACTATTGTAGTCATTAATAGTATGATGATAGAGAGGCAGCCAATAGTGGTTAAAGACCATAAATTAAAAGGCAGCATGTTGTAGATATAAACAACGACTTTAGCTCTCTCTCTCTCTCTCTCTCTCTCTCTCTCTCTCTGTTCCTTTCTCTTTCTTTTTATATGTAACTTTTTGGCTATTTGCCGACCTAACACTAAGCAAAGTCTCTAATATGGTCCTATAAAATGGTTTGTTGATGATGATTACAGTAGTATTGCTTAGACTGCTGCTGGAGCTGCTTTGTGTAACAACTATGGCGATGCTGTCGTTTGTTATCGCAATAAAGATGCCAATGATATAAGAGATAATCCAATGCAGGGGTTTTTGTTGCTATGATTGAAATACGAGTACTACTACTACTACTATTACTGCTACTACTACTACCACAGCTACTACTACTATTTGCAATATTTTGATGATAAAATTTTAATGCAATCTCTACTGTAGCGTTACGCATGGCTTTCAACAAAATGAAAAAACTTTAAATTTTTTAGAAAATTTCAAATCATTTCTCTATTAGGCATAGTGTACTTCTTTCGTTTTTGCATTTCAACATCTTATGTTTACATTAATTTATGGGTAACTGCATAATTTTGGCCATTAATCGAATCTGTAACGAATAAACAAAAAAAAGAAAAAATATACATAAATAAATTTTCATTTTACTTGCTCTGATTATTCTTGTGGGCTCATAAAATATCGTTATATTATTCAAAGAATCGTTTAAATGCTGCATACAAAAGTTTATATGTATTTCTTTGTATATATTGTATGCATATATATTTTTGTATATATGTTTATAAAAAAAAACGTGCTTAAAATCGCATGAACTTCATTTACTCTTTTTTCTTTTTCATTTTTCTGCTTTCTTTTTTTTTTTTTACCAAAAGTCAAACCGACGGAAACATGGGGTTTTTCATAGAATCAATGACAAAAACATGAAGAAGGTGAATGCGGGGGGATATGAGAAATAAATACGAAAAATAGGTTCAATGTAAATATTACAGCACAGCAGAAAGGATACAGAAACAAGTGAGAAAATTTTATGGTCTGGGCTGTGATCGACTCATTTGTGCCCATCATCGCCGCTACCCTAACAAAGACTGAGAAGCCAAAGAAAATTAAATTTCTTAATATTACCTTTCCTTTGCCCTTTGAGGCGATATTTTTATGTTTCCGAACAGGAGATAGTACTACTACTCGTTGGACAGATGGACAGATGGGGGGGAAATGAGAAATAAATACGAAAAATAGGTTCAATGTAAACATTACAGCACACGAAAGGATACAGAAACAAGTGAGAAAATTATATGGTTTGGGCTGTGATCGAATCATTTGTGCCCATCATCGCCGCTATCCCAAAAAAGACTGAGAAGCCAAAGAAAATTAAATTTCTTAATATTACCTTTCCTTTGCCCTTTGAGGCGATATTTTTATGTGTCCGAACAAGAGAGTGTTTACCCCAGATACTACTACTACTAATCATTGGACAGATGGACAGAGAAACATACTTAGATGCGTTCCGAATGTGACTTGCTCTAAGACTTTGTTCTAGGTGTTACAAAAGTCTCTGACAAAACGAATATACCCCTTATGCCTTGTTAATGGTTATAAAATCATCGTAGAAAGATTTAAGTTTTAACAGCAAATTTTCCCAAGCCAAAGCTATTAATGTTCTTAATGTTGAAGGAAAATCTTTTTGGTTTATTTGTTAAGCAATGAAATTTACGGCTTTATTGTGAAAGAGTAAATAATTGCTAAGGAACAACAAGTTGAATATTTTTTATATACAAAATACTGATTTTTATGGACCGGATGGTTTTTGTCCCAAATCTTTGAAATATTTTATGTGCCATAAAACGTATGACGTCGACAAGAAGTACACATCAATAAGACTTTTTATTTGTTTTCATTTATCTGAAATTTAATTAAAAGTTTGTTATGTTTTCTTTTTTTCCAAGAAAAGAAAATGAAAATCCACTAAACGTATACTTTATTTAATTAGTTATGTTCTACGTTTAAAGAAGAAAGATTTAATTTTTTTTTTATTTTTTTTTTTAGAAGATTAGTGTGACCGATAAGTGAGGCACCGAAGAACAGAAACAACCGCCATAAACAAAAAGAAATCCTTTTAATGTCACATTGAAGAAACCTTCAGGCGAACAAACATCAAATTTCACGATATTCGGTGAATACGCTCTTGACAGCTGTAGAAAGTAAAAAAAAAAATTCTAATTTCTTTCCTTTACAAAGGAAAAGCGCAAGTTTCGCGTTATGATTGCATACTATTTTTGTACCTTACATCATTTGTGGTATATGAAGTTTGTTCGGATGTATGCAACACGCAGAAAGTCTTGAAACAGTCCCATCTTTTATTATGCCGATCGATTCAGCATCACATTCTGAGTCGCTCTAAGCTTATCTGTCCGGCTGTCTGTTAACTTGTTTTTAACCTAAAGGTACCTTACATCATTTATGGTATATGAAGTTTGTTCGGATGTATGCAACACGCACCCCACCTTTTATTATGCCGATCGATTCAGCATCACATTCTGAGTCGCTCTAAGCTTATCTGTCCGGCTGTCCGTTAACTTGTTTTTAACCTAAAAGTCGCAATTTTTGAGATATTTTGATGACCAATCAGTAAAAGCTAAATTTCTCATAAGTGATTACCCTTCCGAATTGAGGGATTGGAACGACATTGGCATTCATCATTTGTGCTTGCACTATAACTCTTAAGTTGACGTGTCGAGTATTTAATGATTTTATCTAACACCATAACAGGTAGCAATTTGTGAAATATTTTGATGAAATTCAGTACGGTGACGTGTTTTGACCTAAGGGCGAACACTGTTGAAAATGGTCCGTGCCGGACTACTTATAACGCCCTCTTCTGAAAAGTGGTTACATGGAAAAAATTGCAATTTTCGAAATTTGTCGGCAAAAGTGTCTAAGTAATAGTATTTCGGCATTCCAAATTGATATGAAAATTTTCGACGGGCTGGGGACATTTTTGAACCTCCTCTCATATAACGAAAACTGAAGACTCATACGACACGAAGCATTGAAAATTATATTGTAATAGTAATTTAATATAAAAAAATGAATTGTACCAAATTCGGACTATCTCCACCTATTATTTGAATCCTACCATAATAACAATTTTCGCGAAAATCGATCCTTTGTAAAGCAGAAAAGTCCGAGTTTTAAAATGTGTGGTGATGAAAATTGACCCATGACAGTAATTTCATACAAAAATACGAACAGTGTTAGACAATGTGGTGTAGGGTATTTAATGTTCCGCCTTGCCCGACTGTAATTTTTTTACTTGTTTTTTATTGCATCGATGTGGGGAACAACATCTACGTTTCCTATATAAAATTTTTGTGAAATACTTAACGTTTGATTGTAAGGTGTTCAGTGGTAAACCTTACCCGACTACAATGTTAAATTTGTTGTTATTACAAATACGTTCGTCTGTAAATATTTAAACAAATCCATTTTATTTAATTAACAATTACAACAAAATGTTTTTCGATTGTCGCGGCAGAGAGGACAAAAAATTATCTCAGACAAAGTAGTAGTAAAAGATATCTCGCAAAGCAAATAAATACGCGATGTGAACGAAACAAACTGATGACATCTCATTATTTACCGACTGTTAATGTTGCACCCTTTTATATACGAATTTATTTTCTACACTCATGGCTGGCTGTATGCGTATGAATGAATGAAAACATTTACGCTTTTCACTGTCAGATTACATGTTTTACTGTAACAATGTTTTAATGTAAATAATTATATGTATACAACACTTACAGAGCGTATGCGCTCTGCGTATCTAAATACACTCACTAATTACTTTCTATGAATGCTGTGACACATTCATTCACTTGCACTTGCGTCAATGTTGATTTATATATTTTATGTTCGGTTAAAGTCGCTACTTTTGCATCTCAAACGAAGACACACAGTTGATTGTGTGTTCATAAGAACAAATAGGGCAAACAATCCTATTAAGGCATCCTTTTTAGCTAATGAAGGCAACTTTTACAGTTAATACAAACGAGTAAAAAGTAATTCATACTCAATTAGAAGTTTATATATAGGTAAAGCCTGGGGTTAGTTCGTTGATGTATTCCAGGGGTACAGAGGATCCAGAGGTGACAAGTGATCCTATGATGTGTGGGTTTTTTTTTTTCGTTTTCTTTGAAACGATTTTTTCTTTAACCGGCTAATACGTTTCTTCTAGGGTTAAATCTTTGTCCCGGTCCGCGCCAAATGCCTTGCCTTTTTATGTTACCAATGGGTTTTATACTCCCATTCAAAGGTAGCTGTCATTGCTTCAGGCAGGATTACTTACATTCTACGCTACTGTATATAAGTAATGAGATTAAAGCCTGTTTGTGGGATTGTTATTTTCCCTATTCGGAAAGATTATCTTGTTAGGGCTTGCATCAAGGCTCTTCCAGGCGTCCTTATGTCTGATATGTACATCCCTCGCTTCAATAATAAGCCCATCTAACTCTTAAACGTTAAAATTATATTCTGTTTTATTAATTGGCTTAGCGGTACTAACAAGAGGAATAGGTTGGATAAGTCTTCGATTGAAATATCCCAAGTTCGGCACTTATAGTGTGTAGTCCAAGCAGGTGACAATGGACTTGTCCACTGTCTGTGGTGTATTAGCTTGTTGGTCGATCGGTCCAGAAGGAAGCCGATTACCAAAAGGCTGTACATGTGTTTGGTTAGAACCAATACTCCCCTCTGTATGCCTCTGTTGTGTGGTCTCCTCAATATAGGTGCTATGTAGATTCAATTGAATCTGTTCAAAAGCAATTCTTGCTGTTTGCCCTTAGGAATTTGGATTGGAATCCCAATTAAATTATATTCTGTTTTATTAATTGGCTTAGTGGTACTAACAAGAGGAATAGGTTGGATAAGTCTTCGATTGAAATATCCCAAGTTCGGCACTTATAGTGTATAGTCCAAGCAGGTGACAATGGACTTTCCCACTGTCTGTGGTGTATTAGCTTTTTGGTCGATCGGTCCAGAATGAAGCCGATTACCAAAAGGCTGTACATGTGTTTGGTTAGACCTATACTCGCGTCTGTTTTATAAAGAGGTGGTCCAAAGAGCTTGATTATCCTTATATTACCAAAAGGCTGTACATGTGTTTGGTTAGCCCTACACTTGAGTATGCTTCTGTTGTGTGGTCTCCTCAATATAGGTGCTATGTAGTTTCAATTGAATCTGTTCAAAAGCAATTCTTGCTGTTTGCCCTTAGGAATTTGGATTGGAATCCGCCCCCCCCGGCCCTATGAAAATAGGTTGCTTCTGTTGTCCTTACCGTCTTTTGAGAAACGTAGATTTGTTCTTGGCGTTTCCTTTGTAATCAAAGTAATAAATGGTGCTATTGACTGGCCGTCCTTACTTGGACAAATAAGTTTTACTGTCCCTAACCGCTTCTCTAGGCAGTTTATCTTCATTAAGCTTAGCCAATGTAAATACAATTATGAGCTGTTTAACCTGCTCAGAGTTGTTTGCAGAAACCTAAATAATGTCTATCACCTATTCTCATTATCGGACTCTTTGAAGTCTTTTAAAGCAACTTTGCATAAATATGCGCGATCTTCCTATGCCGCACTAAACTAACTTGCGTGCGTAACATCTCACTTTTTTTCGAAAATTATATGTTGTTGTTAATGTGTCGGTTGCCAAGTTTATGCATGTTTTCAATGGCTTAGAGGTGCAATTGGTCCTGTACCGGTTGAGGGTGTGGCTCTGTGCTAGTTGTGTACATGGTTTTCTTCTTTTTTTCTTTTTTCCTTCTTATTTATTTTATTATACTAAGATTTAATATTAATTAATTTAAGATTTATTTTAAGAGTCAATTGAACTCGACTGTCATTTGTTTTAGTCGAGCTTCATGTATAAGTGGAATAAACAAATATATCCGATTCCTCGGTTCGAATATTATTGGTGCTGCCAATCGTTTAACTGACCACATACGTCAGTTGACTTCGCATTCCACCCCACGTTATTTCAATCCCTACTTATAGCGTATAGCTACAGTAAATACTTACAAACACAACTACGGTAAATAATAAATTAATGACTAATGACTACACCTTATGCTTAGCGGTTTTGTGTCTTACAAGCCCGTGTCAAAACTTGCATGAAACTTTGCTACTCACAAAGGAAACATTATCTGCCTGAGTGCCCGAATAGGAATAGGCCGAAAGAATAGATAAGAAACGCGCTATGGTAAGGGCACAGTCGGTAAAGGTATAACACTTACCGCCCACTAGGCTGCGGCAATCAGTTCCCTATACTCTTTCTCTTTCTTCCCCTCCGTACGACAGAATAGGGGATGACCCTTGTGACCGGGTACCTGTTTATTCCATAAATAAAGCCGTCATCAAACTTGAACCCTAAAAGGGTCGATGAATATGATGACTTACTTCGAAAAATGATTGAAAGGATTTTATTATAAAGTAAAATTATCCCGTTTGGCGTCAGGCGGGAGCTTTACATAATGTGTACATCAAAATAGTTAATAATTCGGTGTTGAGTGACAATGTTGTCGTTGGATAGGAACTTTTTTTATTCAAAACACAATCCAACATCTGCAACAATGGCCAGAGGTGTAACGTAAGCTGGAAGAATTGATTGGCTAAGCCATGTGTTGTAAAAAAGCCGGTGAAAGGAGAAAGTTATTCAAAAATAAAGTTTGATGATGAACGCTATTGTTACAACAGCTGAAAATTTCATTCATTACATTAAATAATAAAATAAATACAATAAATTTTTATTACTCATTCTCTAAACAACTAGTTTCCAACTGTACGAGTCCTTTTAACATTTAATTTATGCCTAAAAGTATAACTAAGTTTTTGTTATCTACAACTCGATGCCTTTCAAAGACTAGAAAATTGTGTGCCGCTATCTGCAAGCTAAGGCTGCTTTCTTTTCAATTAGATTTGGTAAACGATGTTAATGTCATTTTCGCCTTTGTTGGTTGGTTCGTTTTTCTTATTAAATAATTTATTTCTTCCTATAAATATGCAATCTTTTTTTTTTTCTGCTGGTCACCTACGGGTATATTAAAGTTTTTATAGTTTCCAACAATAGTTTTGTAATTTTCGTTAATGCGTATGTGTAACATTTGGAATAAAGCTTGCATTCGCCTCAAAATTCGACTAAGATCGGATTTCCGGAATTTCAAAAATTCGCAAACTCAAAAGTTTTCCGAAATTTTTAAACTATGGAAATGGTGAGAGTATACTTTTAGGAAAAAATCTTCTGGATAGGATTGATATGAAGGGGACACACTTGAACGATCCGCCTAGAAAAATAGACAGATAGCATATGTTTAGCTTTAATAGGTGATACGGAAGACGTCTACTGTTTATTGGTTTTCTTTTATCATATTCTGATACACTTTTGTCATTAGGTCAAAATCAGGCATCATAGATACGGTAGATTGCTTGTCACATAGAGTTCGTTAGTTCATTAGGTATTAAAGGAAATCCCAGGAAGCTGACACTTGAAGCATACAAGTTGAAGGCAACTAAGCGAAAAAAGTGCTATATGCTCGCAAATACACCCTCAAGGTGTATAATGCACTACCTGTCTGAAGTTTTATGCTTAATATGAGCATTTCGTAGCTCAAATTGAAAACTCGCTAGGAGAGTTACACCGATTAAGTAACAGGAGCTGGGTGTTCGGGATTCACCTAAAGGCGAACACAACTTGCTCTTTGGTTTTCTTGCACTTTGTTTGCTTTAGCATTTGCTAGTTTTAATATTCCTTGTTGTTGTTGTTGTTGTTGTTATTCGTTGTTATTGTTGTTGTTCGTTGTCCGTTGAGTTATTCTAATAGCAATTACGCGTGGGGAACAGCAATAAAGTAACCCATCAACATAACGGAAGCGGAAGTGAACAACAAAACAACAATGAATGTTGTTCAACTAAAAGGCAGAACAATGTCGTAAGCCGGTGAACCGCATTTAAATGGCACATATGTAAGCTATCTCGCAATAATGAACGAAAGTGGTAAAAATTTCTCTTTACACTCAATCGTAGCGTTAAGACAAAGTGATTTGTTTTTATGTATATTTCTTCCATTTCGCACACAAGTCTCAGAGAATCACGCAAAGCCAGTTTATTAGAATTTTATTCCATTTTTATTACCTCTAACAATTTTATGTTAGTGTTTGATTTGTGTAGGAAGATATAAAATCTATTCACATTAACTTTTGCTTTATATTTATTTATAATAAAATTGTTTTTTTTTTTTTTTTTTTTTTTGCATATAAAAGGTTTTTGGTTGAACAATTTTCCAACTCGTAGTGAAATAATGCTAAAAGTGTATTAAATTTATTCTTTCGTTTACAACTTATGAAAACAATGTTCAAGAACCACTTCATCTATATTTATCCCTAATTAGGGTAAGATTGTAAGTCGGTTTAGCTATATTTACCATCTATTCCTCCAGCATGTGTTACTTTGGATGCCCTCACGGCCGCATAAATTACACTATGAAACCTAGGTGTGGCTAGCCTATTAGTAATGAACGCATGGACGTTAAAGCAAACATGACTCGCACAAAAAATGAAGTCGCATATAGAATTCTTAGGAGATGTTGACGTGAACATTGAAGCAAATCCAAGTCATTTGAAAATTCAATTGTTAATGACACCGTTCGTCCAACCGACTATTCTACAGCGAATAGAATCAATAAGACACTCTGGTGAATATATACATCATTTGTTCGTCCCCTTGAAGCATCTAGAAATTATGGTTCTCACAAATTATACATACATACATATAATCGCCTTGGAATTCTCAATAGACGTAAGCCTACCACTATCGTTTATTATAGATCCCGTAACTGGAAATTTATATAAATATTTTTACATTTCTTTCAGGACAACGCCGCAAAAAGGCACTTTGTAACGAGTTTTTTTTGGCGGGGTATGCCCAGGGCTCCCCAGGATTCCTTCCAAGAAATTTATATATAAAAAAACTTGGACCTCCGAATTTTGTTCATATTATTTGGATTTATTATTTACAAGGAACTAGATAAGCGATCTTTAAGGGAAGTGGGAGAAAGACCAGCGTGGTAACCCGACTCTTGTTTAACGCTTTCAATGTTTTTTTGTTACTTCCGAAAGATTATTTTTCACGTTTTAACCGTATCGCGAGATTCTGAAAAAAAAAGAATAGGCCGCAGGTGTTATAGTAGCCAATCTCGGCCTATAGAACTACTCGTCCGTCCCTAACCGTTTCATGTCGCTGAAGAGAGTGTCCATCGGTTATTCAGGGATGACGACTAAGCTAAGCCAGCCATCGTAAAGGTTAACAGTTCTGTCAGTTATTCAGGAATAACGACTAAGCTAAGCCAGCCATCTCCTATCCGTAAAGGTTAATAGTCCTATCAGTTATTCAGGGATACCTATGCTTGTATCTGTCTTAATGTTATTATTGGTCTAGGTACCAAATCGTTTATAAGACGCGGGTGTTATAGTAGCCAACCTCGGCCTATAGAACTACTCGGTTGTCCCGAAACGTTTCATGTCGCTGAAGAGAGTGTCTATCGGTTATTCAGGGATGATGACTAAGCTAAGCCAGCCATCCCCTATTCGTGAAGATTAACAGTTCTATCAGTTATTCAGGAATAACGACTAAGCTAAGCCAGCCATCTCCTATCCGTAAAGGTTAATAGTCCTATTAGTTATTCAGAGATACCTATCGTTGTATCTGTCTTAAGGTTTTTTTGTATTATTGGTCTAGGTACCAAATCGTTTATAAGACGCGGGTGCTACAGTAGCCAACCTCGGCCTATAGAACTACTGGTCCGTCCCTAACCGTTTCATGTCGCTGAAGAGAGCGTCTATCGGTTATTCAGGAATAACGACTAAGCTAAGCCAGCCATCTCCTATCCGTAAAAGTTAATAGTCCTATCAGTTATTCAGGGATACCTATGCTTGTATCTGTCTTAATGTTATTATTGGTCTCGGTACCAAGTCGTTTATAAGACGCGGGTGTTATAGTAGCCAACCTCGGCCTATAGAACTACTCGTCCGTCCCTAAACGTTTCATGTCGCTGAAGAGAGTGTGTATCGGTTATTCAGGGATGACGACTAAGCTAAGCCAGCCATCTCCTATCCGTAAAGGTTAATAGTCCTATCAGTTATTCAGGGATGCCTAACGTTGTATCTGTCTTAATCTTATTATTGGTCTAGGTACCAAATCGTTTATAAGACGCGAAACTGTGGGGTACGTCAGTCGATTATTTCTACGTTAACCCTCTCAAACCTAAGTATTGTTGGCATGTGTAGGAAATGCTACGGGATATTTATTTATTATTAATTTATTTATATTGTAATAATTGGTCGGGGAACAAAACGCTTTCTTACAACTTTTAATCAACACAAAAAACTCCGATTTTTTCCTTCATTGGCAACTTGCAAATGTAGTGTCACTAAAGCGATTATAACTTGAAAATGACAAGACAAGACGAAATGTCATAAAATTATGTTACGCATCATTTAAAGATTGTTACTATCCGAAAATCATCTAGATGTGTAAACAGTATTGCCAACGGACTTATTGAGTGATATGATATATCGAAGTGTAAGGAAATAGATGTTGTTTGCTGCATGTCTTCCTGTTCTAAGCCCGGGTAAATTAAAACAAAAATGCAGCTAAAGCTACGAAAATTGGT
>KK502541.1:18479-29796 GCA_000688735.1 Glossina austeni | reverse complement strand
ATCATATTGATATCGATGCAACACTTTTACGTGTTTGCAACAAGTTGTCGCCTTAAAAAGGCCTTTCGACTCGAAAAGTAATTTGCTAGTTGGACAAAAATCAAATCGGACTGATTCTAAGCAACGGGAAGAACTCAAACGGCTTCCAAAATTGGAAACACTTGAGAAGCACCATGAAAGTTCCAATTTGACGCCACGTGCGTTTCATCTTCCAATGATCGCTCCCTTTTTGATTTATCTTCTGAATTGGTTTTTGTTGCTTCTATTTCCCCCAAAAAAAAAATGAATTTCATGTATTTCGAAAAACTATATTTTTATTTCGACTGGGATATTTTTCTATGCATCATTCTTCTTCTTCTTTAGACATTCAGCGAATTAACAACAGATGACCCTGCGTTGTAAAACAAAAAGCTCAATTTAAACGTAAAGTACTTTTCTTGTACCTTTTTCATTTTTATTGCAGTAGTTTTTCCGTCACTTGTTCAATTTGAAAGATTTTGACAAAAATTTTCTTATTCATTATACGCCAATAATCAATCAAGAGATTCTCTCTCTGCAATGAATGCTTATATTACCTGACGACACCGTTTCAAAAAAAGTGGTAAATTGTAAAAAAAATTGTCATCTATGAGACTGTTATCACTTTAGTTCGATTGATCGCTTCTCTGTTTGCTACCTTTGCATGTTTCCTCTGAGTAGGCGGATAGCTTTCAATCGTATTCCAAAGTATGCTTTGGAGATAATATCGTTTTTCTTCTCTACAGTAGAGGACTTAATTATATATTTTTACTGCTAAGTTTGCAATTAATCGGTTTTGTCATTATATATTTTGACAGCTGACATACCCACGTTTATTTAACAGATTTTTTTTTTTTAATTCTGCTCATTTTGTCAGGTGCTTTAATCAAACATGGAGATCAAAGTAACATTTTCGGCGCATATTGCTTTTTTTCTAGGGTCACAAAGATAGAAATGCTGCTCTGGTAAGAAGAAAATTGATAGAAAGCTAGCGACCAGCGGTTTGCAAGATTTCCGAAAGGAAATTTTAATGATGCATTCCTGGTTTCGGAAAGCTAATAGAAGTTGATGACATCAAAATAAAGGCATTAACTCATACAAAAAGAAAATCGCGTTGACCAAGCAAAAAAAAGAATGTAATAAATTGTTAATAAAGCTTCCCGTTCGCTGGAAGTGAAACCCCTATTATTATGTTATTAATGAAGACAATCGATCCCTTTTGAAATCCTTAAATGCACACAAGCCCTATTCACTACAATTAATCACTTTGCTATCATTGCGCATAGAAGAAGAATTGTCTTTTCCTTTATAATATTTTCTTTCCACTTTATTCTGTTTTTAAAGAAATTTGTTACTCTGGACTCGTTTATTTAGTAATAGGGGATATAAACATTTGTGTAATTGCGAGCAGATTTCCTTCCTTAAATGTTTGACAAAATTAAACTGTGCTAAAAATATGGAAAAATTTACGAAACCATAGAGACTCAACCATTGTTAAACACTTTTTTTTTTTTGTTCGCATTTTGTTGGTTCATAATTTTAAGAGCATCGCAACCGCTTAAAAGGGTGGAAAATACTTTAAAAAAGTACTTCGTCTTATTCGTTCGCCAACGCATTTTAAAATGAACAGCAAAAAAAAATAGGTCGCAACTTTATTTAGGCGCAGCTGCTAAAACATGTACAAATTGACACAGGCGAAGACTGAAAGCATAAATGTGTAATTATGTTTTTGTCTTTAATTGTTTAAATAATTTAAATANAAGACATGCAGCGGTGAAGGGCTGATGACTGATCGGTCAACTGAAAATTGGTTTGTAAAATTTCGTTCTAGAGATACGACTTTAAAACACCAACCAAGGACGGCGGGACGTCCTTCCGATTTTGAGGACAACCTTTTAAAGGCAATACTGAGGTACAATCCACGCTAATCAACGAGAGGAGATCAAATGTTAAGTTAATATGAAAACAAAATAAATATCATAATAAAAAATCAGAAGTTACTTATGACTCGACCTAGTATTAATATATAATATAATTATGTGTGAAACGTGCTTGATTCAACTGAATTTTCATTGAAAAACACCAAAGATCAAAGATGTAGTTCTAAAAAGCTTTGCGTTCGCATTCATGACTTTAAAGGATAAGTAAACGTACCTGAATAGATTTTCTATCGCTTAGTGACATTGATCAACTACTTCTGCGCTGCTCTAAACTCTAAAAAATCTAAAAAATAGTAAGCAAATCTAATACACTGCCAGTAACGCATCCCCCTCGCCAAAAAAAAGATTAGCTCGTAGATATTAAATCAGTCATGGCCATGCTAGATCATTGATTAGTGTACCCGGCAAAACTATCTTCATAAGCTTTTCTCTACTCTTCACTCCTCCCTCCCTCCATCTTTCTTTCACTCTCTCCATATTTAATCTAAAAAGAGCTATCTCTTCAGCTTTGTTCTTTCAGAAGGCCAGCTTAACCGCCCTGTATAGCTCTTTTTCTCAGCAGATTTGTTCCCGTTTTTGAATATTCTCAAAGTACTTTTTCGCCTCAAATACAAAAGAAAATACATTCAACTATACATAACCGACATGATATGAGAGGATTGTAAATAAAAGGCCAGTACTGTACTGTGAGTGACAGCAAATGTTTTCAATTATTGTTATAGCCTAAGACGATTCCTCAAAAAAAACCCATATATGCCAAGGGAAGCTAACGACCACTGCGCCTGTATTTCTTCCAACCAAAAATGCTCGAAAATAATTTCATGTACAGAAAAGTTATTAAAAAATAAGAAATAAAAAAATTTTATTCGGTCATGACCGAATCTTTTATACCCATCGCCGACTAAAAAAAAAAGGAAGAAAATTTTTATACTCTATTATATACGGTGGGCGCGATTTATTTTCCCTATTTTCAGAATAAAAGTGGAAATTTTCATAGTATATGTACTTTAAGAGAACAGCAAAGGTGTTTACACCTTTCAAATGGAACCGCCTATGCGGGTGCGATATCTTCTCTTTTGCGAAGGGGAGAAATTTTACCACAGATACTACAGGGTTGAGCAGATACTAGCACATGAGTAGCCGTAAAGACGGACATGCTCACGCGTATTGCGAGTTTGGAACTGGCCAAGAATTTATATACTTTATGTGGATTATAAAAGCAGAGAAAAAAATAAAATTTTAATACACTATAATATTAGATAGGCGTGATCAATTTTTTGATTCTTATGCAAGTACTGAAGCACCGCTAATAGAATATATGCTTAAATCTCTGTAGATTTTACTGCTGTAGTTTATGAGTAGCGAGTAAAAAACCAATTCTTTATTCTTTTTGAGAAACGGAGATGTGCTCAATTTACGTACTACGTAGTAGGCGTATCCTTCGACCGATTTGGCCGACTTACAATACCAACCTTCATCCAACAACTTCTCATTTTTCTGCAAATTTAAAGTCGATAGGACCATTTTTGCGGCCAGTTTACAACGGACAACCGGACAGACGCACGTATTTAAATTGATTCAGAATTTGGTGCTGATCAAGTATATACATACTTTGGAGGATTTCTGAAACTTCCTCCTGGACTTTGCAAAGATTTCGATGAAAAGAATGTACGCCTCTTCCTTCGTTGATGGATATAAAAATAAATATTATTATATTTATTATTACTATCATAATTTACATATCGCAAAGAAATAAATTCTTAGATTAGAANGTTTCGAATCACTTTTTGCAGGATATTCGCTCGATTGTTTACGGATCGTAGATGCAGATCCAAGTCTCATCTCCCCTAAATAATGAGTTTCATTACCCATTCACAATTAAAAACCATATACTCACGCGCCTGGCAAAAACACTTTGTGCGGCATGAAAAACCAAATGCTGCTGGGAAACAAATCACGTTTTGATGTAAAATTTGACACAGATGTCTCTAATGGTATTGCCAACTTTAAACAAAATACAATTCTAGTATTCGATACAACCACGCAAATTAACTTGTATATTTGTCTTGCTTTTTGGTCGCAGTATTAAGCAGAAAATATGAATTTAATATCCATTTATTACAGATTATATGTTTTTGGACATCTTTCTGCATTCATATAGTGATCATATCTCGTAATTATATAAATCGCCCCATATTTTTGATGTTTAAAATGTATGTTAGAGCAATATATGGGTGAATGTCACATATTTAACAAATCAAATGGTAGTTAATTGAACCTAACAGGGGAAAGGCTTAAGTGGTTTCTTAAGAACTGTCTTAGTTGGTTTCTAAGCAATTTGAGGACGAGTGCAGTGCTCAGTAATGAAAATTACATCCACAGGGTTTAATTAAAATATAATATGTTATAACAAAGGAGTAATGTAAGGTGTCTGCAAACTACACCTACAACGCATCGACAATGCTTTATTTATTTATGTCAAAAGGTATCCATATGTCATCGTCATTGAATATTGTAAAGCACAGTCCACAAGTACAAATAGAGCGGGTGGTATTCTTTACAGCATTGACAACACAAATCTATCTATGAAACGACATCACATAGGTTCCAACAGCAACAAGTGTATGTTTCCAATATCTAATATTTCGCTGCGACTGCACTGATTAGCCCAATTTCTATGGTGAGCAAATTTCAATTTTTCTTATTTTATAAAGAAAAGTGGTGACCCTGGTCGGCATAGCTTGCAAAACTCCAATTGTGATGGTGGAAAAATTTTAATTTATTTTTGTTCTAAAAGTACAAGTTGGTAATTCTGGTCGGCACAGTTTTCAACAGCCAAAATTTAAGCTGGCTATGCTGCACTACTTTTTAAGTAATTCGTACACATTCTGATTAACGGCAATATGAGAGGAAGAAATGTAGTTAATCTCTAAGAACGCGAAATCATAATTTCAATTTCTTCCGGCTGCCCAATTCCGATCTTGCTGTCAAAATTGAATTAGGAAGAAATCAGTCATCTTTAACCAACAAAAGCGTAGCTTATCCTCTTCCCCACTTTTTGTCTTGGAGTGACGCCATAAGGTACATATTTTACACGTAACTCAAGCGAAGACTTTTGCCCATGGATTTCTTTTCGCGTTTGTGACGAATCCTGGAGAAGTAAATTTCATTGCCTGAAATTAGCAAACGTACTTTAAGAGTGACCAGGGAAGCGATACCATCATTTCCTTTTGATCTTGTGGAAATTCAAGTCCATTAGTAACGCAATTATATCGCATTTATTTCTTATTTATTGAATACACAAAAAACGCAACTCAAGCAAAATAATTACAGAGTAAGGGGAATTTTATTTTTATTCATTTACTCGTTTTTTTTTTTTGTTTATTTTTATAAAGCTTGCGCTTAATTCAATAATAATGTTGTTTTTGCGTCGTTGCCATTACCAGCAATTAATTTAATATTAAAATCCTTGAGAGCGAAATTATTTTTGCTGCAGCACGTGATTCCAATTACTTTTGAAAATGTTTTAAAATTCTGTATGAAAGAAATTCTGTACGCAAGAAGAGAGGAATTCAAGGGGAAGAAGTGAATACGCTTAAGATTAATAGGGAGAACGTAGTTTCAGTTAATCAACCAAAAACTTAACCAATCAAGTGAATATTTATAAAGGATTTCTCCTCCAACGTCCTGCTAGCAATGAAGTTTTTATCAAATGTTCGCTTGTATAATTAAAATGCCAACAAAACTTTGTATTCCTCGTGGGCTTAACTTTCAATCTTAAAGTCACCAAAGTTTCACATGGCGTCTACATGCTCGTAGACGTATTTGAAAAAAGTTTTCAACCATTTTTTAACCAGTATTTTATTCTTCTCCATCACCAGATAACTTCTTGATCCGGCTTAGATCTTTAGTCATCCACCACTTCACTTATTATTTCAGTTCTTTATGGCTGCAATTGTTTCATCTAAAAATAGAACTACTTAAGCACTGCAACGAACATTAAAATCACCCACGAATTCTACTATAAATTTGAGAATCAAGATATCAATCTGAAATTTTTAGTGAAAGCGGGTAATTTTTGCATGCTTTTAATTAAGAAAAGTGAGCGATTTTCATATATTGAATTTGATTGAAGATAGAAATTTACGCAATCAGGAGTGATTTCAAAAAAGCGACGAACGCGTCGCCGCGGCCAGCTAAGTTGATTCCTTTACAGATCAAGAGTTTTGTAGGGAAAAGTACTTGTATATTCGGGCCATTGCGTTGGAGAATTGATCGATTGCCAATAATGAGAACGAATCGATACTGTAGCTATGAGAAGAAAAGCGGTGCCACAGAAAACAAAGAGCAAAGTGATTTGTGGAATAAGTGGAATAAGGGTAAGTTGTAAGTGTTTAATTGGGTTTGAATCCTTACCTGTCTCTGGCTTCTTATACAGATTCTAAGTCGTTAATCGGCCATTAAATGGTCGTTCTCTTCGACGTAATATTGAATTCTTTTATCAGACATCGTTTACTCAATCGGTAAAGAAAATACAAAAGAATCAAGACAAATGTAAGGAAGCCAAATAGACAAAATTGAAAAGCTTTAAACGAGGCCTCGTAATGTAATATTTTCTGGATTTCGTGGATGAACAATGAATGCAAGGCAAAGGGGCTCGTATTCATTAATAGGAAGATACCAGGCCATACACATTTATAATGATTCGGCAAAAGTTGATTGAACTGGATTAAAAGGGTTGATGCACACACCGTATAGTGTGCATTTTCAAGTTCAGTTAACTTTCATATCAAGTTACAATTAAGGACAAATGATTCCGAATCGATCATTATAATAAAACGTTAATTTGATTTAAGTGCCGGGGGTACATGCGCGCGGTTTACTAACGCACGTATATATAGTAGAGGTGATGTAGGGTCTGATAAGGAAATTGTATTTAAATTTGAAAGAAAAAAACACCACGAAGTATTTCCCTTTCCTAATATAATTCAAACAGAGATGCTGGCATGCATCATTCCCAACTCAAACATTATTTTAAATATCGTGATTTTTATATATAATAATGCTTTGCTTTAAAGAATGAAAAATTCATGCAAAAGTTCCTTCAGTGACACTTAAATCGTAATATATTCACACATTTGCTTTCCCGGCCAATGATTTATTTATTCGACCCTGTCCATATAACTGTGCCCGCGTTTATGGGGTTATCACAACAGGATATCCTCGGTGAGCAATTTAATGAAAATTTCATTTGACAAACTGACATACAAACGTACAAACATTTATTCATTTATGAATTCGATTGATTTTTTTTTTCTCGCTTATACGAATACATGTTTGGCGTGATGTTATTTATGTTTTTTGTTTGTGTGCGTGCGTGTGTGTGCGTGTTGGTGTATAAATGGCAGTGGAGTACGAAAATGTGTTAATTTCGTGCTTGCTTTCGTAACTTGTGGAAATATTCATTAAATATCAAAAAGAGAGAAAAAAAGATTAGTTTTACGTTTGAAACCAAATCCCAAATCGTTTTAAGCGTTGCATTCTGTGCTTCTCTTTTTGCTCGGCGGAGAGAAATTGAAATTCGAAAAGGCTTTCAGCCTTTGAAAGCTAAAATTAAAATTATTTATTCTTGTATTTATCTGAGATTTGAATTTTGAAGATTAATCGAATTTTTAATTCACTCCTAATACAATGCATCTGCCGAAATTATTTTCCAGTTTCATTGTTTAAGTGCAGCATCTCTATTTACCAATTTAAAATTACATAATGCGAGTATATCGTACACCTGAAATATTTTTTTTTTAAATTGGCAACACTATGGCAGACATCTGTTTCAAATTTCATATCAAAAACGTTATCGGTGATTCAGCTGCGCGCGGTCTTTTGTACGACATAAAAAGTATTTTTTTCAATTTTTACTACGTCTGTGAAAGGATGATTTCTAATTATCAATCGAGCATCAAGCGCTTTGTTACGGGATTTGAGACTTGAATCTACGCGTATCCCCGAATATTACATCGAGTGCTTATCGAGTGCAAAAAGTGAGACACGATTGAAAAAACCCCGTCAATAGTTTTCTTCGTCGTGCTGCATCGTGCTGTTGTTCAAGGTTCCAAACTGTTAGCAAGGAACATTACTTGAATGTTATGCGTCGTTTGCAAAAATAGCACGAAATTGTGGAAGAGAAATTATATCGGTCTTATTCTTTGAACATAATAATATAACACTACGATGAAAATTAATGGGAAGAATGATTGTGGAGAGAAATTGTGAGAGTCGAAAACTTTTGCTTTCTAAAATCAGAGAAAGTCTCAAGAATATGGACTATTTTCGACTTTTCACAGTTCCCTTGTAATTTTCACATATAAAAAATTTTAGTTGACTTCTTATCTACTATGCCATGTCATGTTGCATAGGCAAACTTGGGCTTTTAAAATAATCTTTAAACTTCAGTAAAACAAGTGAAAATACAATGGTGGGACCAAGCCAACCTCTTCGTTTAATACAGTTACGCATATAACGATTTTACATAATAATGGTTTATGTGGGGAGTAGTCAAAAAAGAGATACGATCAACACAAGAAAACAAGACGGACAGACGGATAGATAAGCTTCGTTCGCTGCAAAAAGTGATTTGAAATCGATCGGTAAAAGTTTGGGTTATTTTAAATTCTTCTTTTTCTGGGTGTCGCATGCACTCGCACCGTTGTATTACATGTGGTGTACGGACGTACGAAAATTCATGACAATATATTAATAATAAATAATATTAATGATGGCGAATGGAGACATTTAATAATAACACGAAACAAAGCAAATCTATCTCGAGCTTCTATGTACATAACGAATGATGTATGATCTTGATTGCAAGAGATGGAGCGAAGATCAGTATATAATGTACAATGTAGTCCCACGTATCCCTGTACATGGGATATATCGTATATATTAGACTTCACAAATATACCCTACCCTAGCACAGGGTGTATTAATTTTGTGCAGATGTTTGTAACATCCAGAACGGACCCACCTTTTGTTGTGCCGTTCGATTTAGAATCAATTTCGATCTAAGCTTTTCTATACGTCTGTTGCCTATCCATATAAATTGTGTATGAAGGTACAATTTTCTATATTTGATGGTATAAACTAATTCATAAAAGTAAATTGATAACCTTATCGAACTTGGATCACGTAGATCTATTATTTGGATACCGTCGCATATAACGATGAAAATTTGTTCGAGTAAGAGTTTTATTGTCTTGCTTATGTTTACGTAAACTTTCACGATCATTTTTTCAGGGAAGTTTGATACGAATTTTTCGATGCTATGAATTGTAAGGTGCAACACTTTTTTTTATTATAAGCGCAGTTGCTGGAGAATCAGATCCAGTTCCAGATTTCATGATTTAAGAATGTAATAACGTGTTCCAAAATCTAGTAAGACTTTGTCATTTAAATCTTGTGAGTTTAACTACATTTAATATTTTTTCCTTTCTTATATTGGCAGCAAGCTAATTACTAACTTTCACGTAAATGGCTTTAGGGGATAATGAGCTAAGTTTGGTTACTTTTACCTGAGGAAGAATAGATATATAAGATCTTGTCAAACACGGCGCAAGATTTGATAAGACACAACTTTCGAAAAATGATACATGTGTTCTGCTGTATTTTTTTCATCTTTTTTTTCTGTTTATTATATCCTACCTATACCACACTAAGGTAAGTAAATTAAGTTTGTACGGGCATATGTAACACACAGAAGCGCTTAAGATAGGCCCAACTCTCATTATACCGATTGATTTAGAAAATGATTTTGATTGATTCTAAGCCTGTCTGTCTGTACGTCCATGTAAATTTGTGCTCAATCTATAGATCGCAAAATTTTTCGATATTTTAATAAAATTTGATACAGTGACATTTTTTGACCTAAGGACGAACTATTTGGTGTTGAGAGTGGTTCGGATCGGCAGGTTAGTGTAGGGCATTTAACGATGAGCTGCGGCCTACTATATTGTTTTCACATGTTTATTTATCGATTGCAGATCGACATTAACAATTAATATAATCATCTTATCTTGCTTGTTATATATTTTAAGGGATCTACACTGACTTTGGTAAAACTTTTGTTGGGGTAAATCATTGGCCCATTCATTTATAAATTCCCTTTACATGTTCTTGCAAATGTACTATGGAGAAATAGTGCATGTAAAGTGCATATGTGCTCTTCAATGACTTTATTATGCATTTCATAAATCTAATAAACTCACTTGATGGAGTAAAAAAGGCATGTATGATATGGAAAAAGAAACCTCAATTAATCTTAATACACAAAAAAAATATTTATTAGAATTTTCAACATTTCAACAACATTTTTAACTTTATATTTATAAAACGAGGAATTCATACAAACTGTGGTAATACTTCCATTTAGTTGTTATTGTCGTTATTCATTTTCATCTAAATATGGTTCCCACACTTTTGATGGCATTTTCTCTATCAAAACTTTCAAGATAAGCGAGACTATAACAGAAAAGACTTAACTTTTATCCTATTTACCGTTGTTTCGTTTCTTGCTTTGACCACAATTAACAAGAAGAAGAATGTAACAACAAACGAATAATATGAACAAAGGCCATTAAAAAAGATGGTAGAATCAAAAACATTAAAAACTATATACTTTGCAATTGTCTTAGGCAAAGACAGAACCGTGTGGCGCAGTGGAAAAAACATGATAGGAGAAGAAACTGCACAAAAAGAATTTGACCCACATATTAAATTAGAAGCCTGTTGTTGTACTGAGTGCTTTCATTTCTATCACCCGGTTGTTTATTTTTACTATATCCTGCATAACTTGTGCTCACGGTATGTTAAGTTAGTCAAGAACGATTGCAACATTGAGAGAAATTTTGTCAGATCACTCCGTCTTTTATTATGCCAATACCTTTAGAAAGTAGTTTATAGGGCAGTTCCACCTCTTTCATTAAGCCAATCCGTTTGGAAAATAGTTCCGAAACAATTTAAGCATTTCCATCCGTCTGTCTGCTTCGCCGATTGCTATCTCTCTTTATGCGATTTTCAAGGTATTTTGATGGAATTTTGTCCATTTTGGCTCATAATTTAACTCTTTTTAAAATTGGACTCGATCGGATTACTCTTATGGTCACACTCCTCATGTAATGCCTTATCTTAAAAAAGAACGTTATAATTTTTCTGACTACTTCTCATATTTTATGAGAAAAACCATGAAAAATATGGTTTGGATATATTAAATAGATCTAGAAAAAAATTTAGATCGTATAGCACATAGTTGAGTACAGTGAGCTTGCTCCTCGATTTTTTTTTTTTTTTTTTGCAAAATCTTG